>PITA01017210.1:23764-44115 GCA_004023965.1 Spilogale gracilis | reverse complement strand
CCCCCCCCCAAGTCCTCACCCATCTTCACCTGCCCTCCTCAGCCCACCAAGCTCGCTTGCCCTGGCCCCGCCAGGAGGACCGGCGCCATGGCGACCACCACACCTGTGGGGAGAAGGGCTCCAGCTACTCAGCACTACCACCCAGTACGCCACAGCTCTACCGTACCCACCTGCTTAAGGCCCACTGTCTCCCCACCCTTCCTTGGCCACACTTAAGCTCCTGGAAGGACTCATCAGGGGACTCCCAGTTGAATTCAGATAGTGAGAAAGCTCAGAGAACACCGAACACGATCGCCTGGGTTGATCTCAACTGTGTTCCTGGAATGCCGGCAGCAATGCTCGCGCAAGCAGTGAGCATGCACACTGTTTGCTCACACCAATGAGTATGCGCACAGAGTCGGGGTCGTGCAGGGTGGGTTGAACTTTTCCCACCTTTGCTGGTGCAGAGACTCACAACCACAGGATCTACCCAGGAGAAGAAAAGAGCTTGAGCAGGTTTCTGTTTCAAACCACCCAATCTCTTCTATGCATCCAGATACTTTGGGGACACACAGCCCCAGCTTACCCTTAGTGGACAGGGTATCTCAGAAAAAGTGCTGAGCAGAAATGGATATGAAGCATTTTAATACAAGTTTGATATGGGTTTCATTACTCATTTCTTCCTTTCTTTTTGGATGTTGTGTCATACTTGGACAAATTGGCTGCCCTTTGTATAACTAAGTTAACACCTGTTTTCTATATGTTTTTGTTGCACTAGTGCATGTTGACAACTCTGCACAGGTAGCTCATTTTTCTCTCTAGAGATGTGTTCCTTCAGTCCGTGTATATTTCAGAAATATCTACAGATACTTGTCCTGAGTTTTAGGCTCAGTCCATCATCACAAGGCAGGCATCAGTAGTGTGTATGGCCTCAAATTCTGCCCATGTCACTTCTAAGCAAAGCTGACTTTATCCCGTAAAGGGAGAGCACTACCTGGACCGAGCCTTTAAAGGGTCTTGGAGGTGGCAGCTCAGAGGCGATACTTATATTTCAGGTTTTGAAGTCTGGTATACAACATATCATCCAATGTTGGAGTAGGATGGTGAGAATTGTGATAGAATGGTTTAGGTTTCGATGATGCAAGGGAAAAACCTTGGTAAAGAGTTTTACTTGTGTATTGTTTGAGAAAGAGAGAGAGAGAGAGCACAAGCAGGGAGAGAGGAGATGAAGAGAGAGAAGCAGAGTCCCCACTGACCTGGGAGCCCGACCTGGGGCTGGATCCCAGGACCCAGAGATCATGACCTGAGCCAAAAGCAGACCCTTCACCATCTGAGCCACCCAGGAGCCCCACAAGGCAAGAATTTAAGAATAAAAGTTCAAAGTTTCTTGTGGTTGAAAAATGTCCTTTCACACTTTTGATTGACAAATCAATGTGCTTTTCAGGTAGTTCCCAGAATGAAGAAGAAAGTGATTTGTGACTCTTCTGTTCTTAGGCAAGACCTTGCTGGATTAGTAAATGTATGTTGATGCAGAGAGCAAAATGGAGCATCATTTTAACTTAATCACCTCTTCAAAGGCCCTCTCTCCAAGAGAGATCTCGGTATCACATTCTCAGATACCGAGGGTTGGGGCTTCACATGTGAATTTTGGGGGAACAATTCAGTGTATAACACTCAGTAAACATTCACAAAATTGTTTCATCATCCACTGACGATCTTTGCCTAAAACAATGATTAACTTGGGGTTTGCAAATGGTGGTTTTCTAATTCTGTCTTTCTATATTTATTAGTTGATGTTGTTCCGTAAAGAGTTTTCCTTTCTCTTGCATGTTCATTTGTTTGTTGAGGATTATTATATTCATGTGCCAGCATCAAAATATATTTGCAGATATATTACATAACACACAATTAGTGCATAAGAAATACCAGTCCAGGGGCACCTGGGTGGCTCAGTTGGTTAAGCGACTGCCTTCCGCTCAGGTCATGATCCCAGAGACTCAGGATTGAGCCCCACATTGGGCTCCCTGCTCAGCAGGAGGCCTGCTGCTCTCTCTCTCAGTCCCCCTGCTTGTGTTCCCTCTCTCGCTGTGTTTCTCTCTGTCAAATAAATAAAATCTTAAAAAAAAAGAAATACCAGTCCACTTAATGCATAGTAAGTACTACCATAACATCCTACTAGAACTCTTAGACACAATCGGTACCCACTGATTCCAAATTCCTTCCCCAATTGCAATTTGTCATATAAACTGGTCCCCAGGTCTTTCTTCATCTTTCTCTGAAACAATGTTTATTCTTACTTCTAATGTTACGTCTTGATGCTTCTTGATTCTACTGACTGGAATCATGCTGATGACTTGATTTCATTTTCTTTGAGTCCAGCTGACGAACACTTGGATTTCTGTATATTTTTCTCTTTTAAACGATGCCACAATGACCCACCTTGTACTATATCTTCCAAACATGTATAGGTGTATTCCTAGAATAGAGTCCCAGAAGTGTAATCTCTGAGTTGTAATTAAATGCATTTGTAATTTGCTAAATATTTTCACATTCTCTTCCATAAGATCGTATCACTTTGACAACACCCAGCAATAGAGGAGAGTGTCAGTTTTCCCACAATTTCACCAACAGACTGGGTTGTTAAACTTTTAGATTTTTGCCAATCTTGATAGGTGTGAATTGATATCCCAAAAGTAGTTTTAACTTTTATTTCTCTTAGTAGGAGGGTGATCAAGCCTCTTTTTATATGTTTAAAATATCTGTATTCATTTTTCTTTTAATGTTTTTGCCTATGTTTAGTTTAATTAATATGATTCATATTAATATTTTTCAAAACTTTTTTAACTCCATTGTAATCCTCCTTTAGTCTTACTTGGTTGTGACATTTTTTAAAAGATTTTATTCACTTATTTGAGAGAGAGACAGAAACAGAGACAGAGCATGAACAGGAATGTGGAGGCAGAGGGAGAAGCAGGCTCACCGCTGAGCACAGAGCCCAATGCGGAACTCCATCCAAGGACCCCGGGATCGTGACCTGAGCTGAAGGCAAATGCTTAACTGACTCAGCCACCCAGGTGCCCCTTGTTCATTTCTGTTTTCGTTTACTTCTTTTCGTAGATATTCTGCTTTCCTTTCCTACAATTTGTACTAAAAGCTTAAATAATTGGTTTCATTCTTTCTCATTTACTAATAAATGTACTTTATGATATAAATAATCTTAAGTATATCACTTTGCACATAGCATAGAGGTTATATGTAGTACTCTCATGCTCTCATAGTTTTAAGTAGTTGGTCATCTGTTTTCATTTTCTCCTTAACCTAAGTATTAATTATGTGTGAGTACTTTACTGTCCAGACATTTGAGTTTTTTGCTGGCTCTTTGTCTTTATCTCCATTTTTGTTGAATTATCATCTGTGAATATGGCCTGTGTGATATAATTTGTTAAGATTTTTTTATATCCTGTGTGGCCTAGTGTAAGGGGAAGTTTTTCAGAATGTTTCATTTACATGTAAAGCACATGCATTCTCTGTCAAGTACAAAATAAAGACTGAATGTGGACGTATAAAATATCAAGTTTTTAAGTTGTATTATTCCAATCTGAATATCTTGCACATTTCTTCCCTTGACCTGTCCATTTCTGTGAGATATAATATTCTTACACTGTAACTGAATATTTGCAAAACTCTTCCTGTTGTATCTGTTTTTATTTTACATATTTCAAAAGCATACACACACACACACATAAATACTCATGATTGGTGTATTTTCTCAGTGGCTGCATGCTTTATTTCTCTTAAAATTCTTCACTTTGAAAGCTATTTTCTCTAATATTAGTATTGTTAGTTGTGAATATTTCCATCTATTTCTTGTCCTCATTTAGAAAAAACTTAATGATGAACCTTTTCCATATATACTAAAGTAGAACAAGAAGCAAGCAGAATCCTCATGTACCCATCACTGAGTTTCAGCAGTTATCAACATTCTTTCTTGCTTCATCACTCCTCCACCCCTCACTCTATCCTCCCTTGTTTGAGGATCTTAAAGCAAATACCAGACTTCATATCATTTCACTCACATACTTCAGTATAAATATCTAACATCTTCTTTTTCATTTTCTTTTTATTCATTTCCTCCCTCATTTTTGTTTATTTTTATTCATTTTCTTTTTATTCATCTCCTCCCTCTTTTTTTGCACTTGTTTTTGAAGTTTTTATTTAAGTGATCTCCACACCCAACTTGGTGCTTGAACTTATGAACCTAACATCAAGAGTCCCATGCCCTTCCGACTAAGCCAACCAAGTGCACCTCTTATTTTAACATAATCACGGCCATCATCACACCTAACAAAACTGACATTAAGGGGAATGTCTTTAGACATGTGAGACTTTAACTCACAGCCCTGACATCAAGAGCCAAGCACTTAATGGATGGAGCTACCTAGGCAACCTGGCCCGGAGGCCTTTTCAACAAGCTTTCCCCAGCTTCTGAGTCAGAAGGGCCTTCAGGTGGCATGGACTCCCCTACTGCAGTCAGGAAGGGCTTCCCATAAGAGGTATGTAAGGTGGGTTTTGAAGAATGAGTATCAGTTCATCCATTGAAGAGATATGATGGATTCCCTGAAGGGACAAGGGTATCTCCATAATTTCCATATTTGAGGTGCTACAGGGCAGCAAACTCATCATGGGGCAGTGTTGAAAATTTGTGGTAATACTGCACCAGTGTAATTATTACTTAGATTTAGTTTTATAAGGAGCTATGAATAATAGAGTGATCAAGAAGATGCTTTTATTGATACATTACATTAGAAAGAGAAAAACCCCATTTACATATCAATGTAAAACTTATTTTTATTGATACCTATTTTTATTTTCATTGAGGTGGGTTGGCTAACATGGGGGCTGACTGAGATTATGGGCTTATTTAACCCTCACTCCCCTGGCTTCCACAGCACCTATACTAAAATATGCCCTCACTCCCCTGCCCAAAGTGGTGGGACTGGATGCTACCATTCAGTCTTTTCTCCATCTGGGGTGTGGGGGACTATACGGCTCCTACTGCATCCTTTCTAGCATACTCTATAGTATTACACAGGGGAAGGTACTATTGTGACATTTCTCCCTTCTCCTCCAGTGGGTTCTCATTATTTCTCTTTTCATTAGTAATAACTCCCCTCTCCTGTTAGGGTTCTTGTCTTACATTATGTAAGAATGAACCTCATGGACAACAGGGTGAAGTGATGTGATAAGGAGAATTGGAAGGGGAGTTTATTAAGGGGAAGTGAGAACAGAAAGGAAAGCTCTCTAGAATGAGAGGTGTCTGGTGGGTTGCCAAGGAGGGCTTTTATGGTTGGCCTTTTACAGGAACCTGACCAGGGAACTTGGTAAATTTGTTGTCAATATCATGGTGGATTTGGGAATATCATGTCTATATTTAGAACAAACATGGTGGACTTATAGCTATCATGAGAACAAACAATGTGCTCTTGTAAATGTCATATATATGCCTCCACATCTGGGATTTCTGTGAGACTGGTTACATAGCCCCAGGGGTGACCCTGGTTTCCTTGCCTCCTACCTGTCTCTCCCTACCTAGCCTCGCTTGTCCCTTACTCACTTTGACCCTTGGAGCCCTTTAGCGACTCCAGAAGTTGAGCTCCAGAGCCTAACTCCAGAGACTCCTGTCTACCAAGAGGTCTACTCAAAGAAAGATGGACCATTACTTCCCAGGACAGCCCCACTGTTTTTCCACCATACCACATGGACTCTCTTCCAAGATGGCAGTTCCCACAGAGCAGTGCCACTCTATTGCAGCCGTATTCTGAGCCGAACAGAACTGGGGATGGTAAGGAAACTTTCACAGCCGCTAAGTAATTGCCCCCTGTTGACTGTGGAATGCAATTTCACAGGTGCTTTTGAGCATGAGCATGAGACACCCCCCCTCCTTTTCTCCCACAGACACCAAAGCGTTAGAGGTCAGAATTTGGAAGGGAAAGGATTCTCAGGCACATGCGCTGAGGTGGTTTTGCAGTAGCTGGCCGTCTGGGTACTGTGGCCTGAGTGATGTGGGGCCTTAGGGTCACTGATGGGGCTTCTGTGGATTCAGTGTTGGGATGTTCTAAATCAGATGCCCAGCTAATTACTAGTCAGCCTTACTTTTTCTAATTTTAAGCATTAAGGCCATACATTTCCATCTACGACCCACAAGATTCATTATAGAGTATTATTATTCATTTCCAAATATTTTTAAATTTCAATTATGATTTCTTTCATTTCACACGTGTCATTTTGAAGCACGTTTCTAATTGCAAAAAACAGTTATCTTTGTTACTGAATTCTAACCTAATTTGTCAGTGGTCAGATAATGTGAATTGTGTCATAAATGTTCCTTGAAACCCGTGAAGACCTGCCTTATGGTGAAGTCCTTTGTATCTTTCCATAAACGTTCCATATATTGCTTTAAAAGACTCTGTTCTCAGACTTTGGACACAGAAACAAACTGACGGACTTGGAGGGATGGGGGTGGAGGGATGGGAGAGCCTGGTGGTGGGTACTGGGGACACCTATTGCGTGGAGCACTGGGTGTGGGGAATGGGGAATGAATCTTGGAACACTGGGGAAAAAAATTAAGTAACAATAAAAAAAAATAAAAGACTCTGTTCTCTCCAGTTGTTAATTCCGCTTTTCAAAACTTATATACCCTCTCTGATTTCTTCTTCACCTGTTTGCTTTCTAGAGGGCAGTGTGATGGTGATTTTGTGCATTTCTCTTTGTTTCTGTCACTGTTTGTGTATGTGAACCTTACTAGAGACTGGTGTGTAATTTTTTTTAAGTGGGCTCCAAACCCAACCTGAGGTTGAAACTCAGGACCCTGAAATCAGGACCTGAGCTGAGATCAAGAGTGAGACCCTTAACTGACTGAGCCACCCAGCTGCCCTTAGGTGTGTGTATTTTTTTTAAGATTTTATTTATTTATTTGACAGAGACAAACACAGCTAGAGAGGGAACACAAGCAGCGGGAGTGAAAGAGGGAGAAGCAAGCTTCTTGCTGTGCAGGGAGCGCAATGTGGGGCTCGATCCTGGGTCTCCAAAACCTGACCTGAGCCAAAGGCAGTTGCTTAACCAACTGAACCACCCGGGTGCCCCAGGTGTGTGTATTTTTAAATTATATAGTGCCAAATGACTCTCAAAAATGTTATATACATTATATTAGATACATGTATGTATATAATATATATTATATACTCAATATGTATAATATATGTATATGAAATATTCATACCAACAATGTATAAATACCCCATGTTTCCCAATCCTCTCCATCACTGAATGCTGTTCTTTTTCATTTTTTTAATCATTCTGAGGGATAAATAATTATATCTCGTTCTGTTTGACATTCTTCACCTATTAATGATTTGAGCATCTCTTCTAGGTAAATGGGCCTTAGATTCCTTCTGTGCATTCCCATATCCTTTGTTTATTCCTCTTCTCTCCCCCTGACTTTTTTTTTTCTCCCCCTGACTTTTACATAATAACTTTCCTATATGTATTCATTTGAACCTCACCGGTGTCATATCTATTCCCATATGCATTAAAATCAATGTTTATACATTTCTTTACATAATTTTCTTGGGTTTTTAAAAAAGATTTTATTTATTTATTGGACAGAGAGCAAGAACACAAGCAGGGGGAGCAGCAGAGGGAGAACCAAGGTCCTCGCTGAGCAGGGAACCCAAGAGGGGGCTCAATCCAGGACTAAGTTGTCCGATTTGTTGGCATATAATTTTTTAAAAGATTTTATTTATTTATTTGACAGAGAGAGACACAGCTAGAGAGGGAACAAGCAGGGGGAGTGAGAGAGGGAGAAGCAGGCTTCTCGTCACGCAGGCAGCCCGATGTGGGGCTCAATCCTGGGTCTCCTGGATCATGACCTGAGCCGAATGCAGTTGCTTAACCAACTGAGCCACCCAGGCACCCCGGCATATAATTTTTTTAATATTTTCCTACAATCCTTTGTATTTCTGTGGTGTTGGTTGTTATTTCTCCTCTTTCACTTGTGATTTTGTTTGAGTCCCCCTCCTCTTTTTTATGGGTCTGGCTAAAAGGTTATCAATTTTGTTAATCTTTTCAAGGAATCAGCTCCTGGTTTCATGACCTGTTCTATTGCTTTTTTTTAGTTTCTATTTTGTTTATTTGTTCTCTAATCTTTATTATTTCCTTCCTTCTACTGGCTTTAGGTTTTATTTTTCCTTCTTTTTCTAATTTCTTTATTGTTTTGGTTAGGCTGTTTTTTTATATTTTTCTTACTTAAGTTAGGCCTGTATTGCTATAAATTTCCCTCTGAAAACAGCTTTTGCTGCATCCCAAAGATTTTGGACCATTGTGTTTTTCTTTTCTTTTTTTTTAAAGATTTTATTTATTTGACAGATAGAAATATAGTGAGAGAGGGAACACAAGCAGGGGGAGTGAGAGAGGGAGAAGCAGGCTTCCCGCTGAGCAGGGAGCCCGAAGTTCAGCTCGATCCCGGGTCTCCAGGATCATGACCTGAGCCGAAGGCAGTCGCTTAACCAACTGAGCCACCCAGACACCCCTGTGTTTTCATTTTCATTTGTCCCCATATATTTTTTTAATTTCATTTTTTTACTTCTTGGTTGATCCATTCATCATTATTAGCATGTTGCTGAGTTCTCTTAACATATTTTCATTTTTGTTATTCTTTTTTCTCTCTCCCGTTCAGCTTGATTGTTTCCATCACTCTGTCCTCCAGGTTGCTGATCTGTTTCCTACTTCCTCTAGTCTCCTATTTATTCCCTTTAGTGTATTTTTAATTTTAGCTATTAAGTTCTTCATCTCTGATTGATTCTTTTTTATGTTTTACATCTCCTTATTGAAAGCCTCACCAAGTTCCTCCACTCTTTTCTCAAGTCTAGTGAGTATCATTATGCCCATTACTTTAAATTCCTTATCAGGCATATTACTTAAGTCTGTTTTGTTTAGCTCTCTTGCTGTGATTCTGTCCTGTTTTTTCATTTGGAAAATAGTCTCATTTTGTATAATTCTCAGTGTCTGTGTCTACACATTAGGAAAATCTGTGACAGCTCTGCCCTTGAAAATAGTGGTCCTATGAGGAAGAGGTCCTGGAGTGCCCTGCAGCACAGTGTCCCTTGCTCACCAGAACCTGGCACTTCAAGGGTATTTCCTATGCTCTTGTGGCTGAGCCGCAGTCCAGTTATCTGCAATGGCTCTTTTTGTCTGTTGTGCAAGAGTTTGATCCCTGTGTTGTCATTGGGCCAGTCTGGGGCTGTGTTGGGCTTGAGTTGAATCAGAACAGGTGTTTCCAAAAGCTGCAGTAGCACCAAGCTGCAGGACACTTGCTCTGGTGGCCCTTTCATTGGAGGACGGGGCTTGCAATCAGACCAGACATCTGACCCAGCACACAGTTGATGCTGCTGTTCAACTGATGTTTGTGATTACTTTCATTTCTCCCTGGGGAAGAAGCCACTTTGGAGGTCTGATAGCCCCTCTCAGGGATGCTTACACACTTCCAGGCTTTCAGCACAGCCTGGGATGGACTCCTACCAAGGGCATGTTGGAGGCCATGTCCACAGGAGAATATGGGGGTGTGGCACAGAGTGTCAGCAAGGTCCCCACTGGTCTGCCACCTGAGGGGACCTGCATCCACTTGGGGAGACTTCTGCTGAGGGCAAGGGGGTTGGAGGGGGTAGATTCATAGAAATATGTGGGTGCAGGGCCTGCTGTTAGCAAGCTAGGTGAAGAGCGTCTACACTGGGCTGGTTCCTCTGGGTGTCTGTGTATCTAGGCTGGGAGTTGGGAGAGGAAAATGGTACCTGCCAGTTCCTTTGCTCTTGGAGAAGTATCCCAGAGATCCCTGTCCCTCCAGCATGCATTCTGAGATTATAAAGTAAATCGTGATCCCGTATACCCAGGAATTTTTCAAGTTGCTGCTTTTGTGCTGTATTTCAGTGGGACTGGTTGTTGTGCTGTCTCTTCAAGTGTGGACTCAGTTTCCTCTTACTCTGTGGCTTTCCCAGAGCCTAGTTGCTGAGTTTTAAAGTTCCAGGTATTAAGCCCTGCTGATTCGTCTGGTTTTCAAAGCAAATGTAATGGGGATTTGTCTTCCCAGTGTGGGTCTCCCATGCCTGATATGTCTGGTGTTGGGTCTACTCCTCCCCCTTACTGCCCCCATGGTGTCTCTCCCTCCAGGGACAGTCCCACAGGTCCATTTGTTTCCCAACCATGTCTCCACCCTTCCTACCCTCTTTGTTGTGGCCTCTTTATATATTTAGCCATGGAGAGTCTGTTCTGCCAGACTTTGGGGGCATTTTCTGGGATATTTACAGTAATGAAGGTATTATCTATGTGTATTTGGGATCCTCCTACTCCATCATCTTTCTGAAAAGTCCAGTTCCATGTTCTATTGACTCATATAATATTATCTTTTCTTTTTGCTTTACAACTGTACCATATTTACTCATGTAAAGGGACATTTCTCACAACTATTCAGTTCCCTCATTCTCAGTATAGTAACTAGACTTATCATTGTCTAAATCAGAAAATTTTGTCCCCTTCTAAATTCTGCACTCTGGGGAGGAGGGGCAAGATGACGTAAAGCTGGGTGACCCCATTTTGGGGAGTTCCCTGAAGTGAGCTGAATACCTGCAAAAAACTCTGCAAGAACACTGTAAGCACCCTTGAAATCACCCTGAAAGGTAGTATTTCACACTTCTGGATCTCTACAGGGGAAGAAGAGCATCGGCAAAGAGGTAGAGTGGAGTGAGAGCCATCGGAGGGATATCCAAAGACAAGGGGCGTGGGGGAGGAAGCTCGCAGAGACGACCCATTGGAAGGCAATACCCCAGCACGAAAGTGCTCTGTATTTGGGGAACAACAGCAGGCAAAAACGGAGAGCCTGAGGGGCAGCTGGGGAAAGCTGACCACCATTGACAGGGATGTATATCTGCGGAGAGAAAGCGGTGCCACGCAAGGGAACACAGCAGAGTAGAGTATCATTAAAACCGCCACTTTTTCTTCAGCCACTTTTTTCTGCCCGTTGGGCCAGGCGCGCAGCCCCCAGGGGAGGTGATTTTGCAGACTTGAGCACGACCTGTGGGACTGCAGGATATCAATCCCTCCTGCGTGGGTGTGCACTACAGAGGATCTCTGGGCAGAGACAAGGTCGCACCACCTGAAATCAGTTGTGGTTTCCATGGCACGGGAGCGAAACAACAAGCGGGGGCTTTGGACAGGAATCAAACCAGCATCTGTGCTTCACTCGGTTGTGACAGGAGGCCGAGGGAGAGGATACAGGGAGAGGCTGTGGGGGCCCCCCATCGTCCAGAGGGTTGCTAATTAGGGGCTCTCTCTGGGAAGGAGGTCTGGGCACAGACATCTTGCTCTGGCTTGACTTTCTGAAAAGCTGCAAAAAGCCGCAAAAGAACAAATCCTCCAGAGAACAAAAGCCTGAAAACCTGGTTGCGATGAAGCCCAGCCCCTAGGAAGGGGGCGGAGAGATGCAGCCCAGGTGGAAGGGACTGAAAAACAGTGCGGCAGGCCCCGCCCACAGAAGGCAAGCTAGAAGCACAAGAGGACAACACCAAAGGGTCTCCATAAAACTGGAAAACACCTTATCTAAAAAAAAACAAAACAAACAAACAAACAAAAAAACTAGAAAACCCCAACATCGGGGGAAAAGCAATATATTAAGCTCCTGGTACTACCCCAAAAGCTGTATACTTTATAGATACAGCTTTTCACTTTATTTTCTTTTTTAACTTTTTTCTATTTTTACTTTTAAAGTTTTTACTTTAAATTTAAAATTCATTCTCACGGTTTTTGTTCTTTTAATTTCTAACCCACTTATTATTACAACGTGATACCTAATACAACACACCATAATAACTTTTTACCTTGAAATTTTTTCAAACACATACTGTGTCTTCTGTTGTTGTTGTTGCTGCTCCTGCTTTTGTTTGTTTGTTTGTTCTTTCTGGTTTTTTCCTTTTTTCTCTCTTCTTTCTTTTATTCTTTTTTCTTTTAAATATACATATAGTTATAGCTTCAAGGTAATCCTGCAGCCCTATTCAATAGTACCCCTATATACAAACCAGTTCTAATCTCCCTATATCTTTAGAAAGTGGACTCCTCTAACAATAATAACAAGACAAACCCGGGAGGATCTGAAATACTTTCCTTGCCCACAAGGAGGGTTCGCACCCACCTTCCCACCCTAGTCTGTCAGTGTTTCTGTGTAATTGTTTTTGCCTTTGTAATATATAAATACTGGTCTTGGGGGTCATTCGGGTTGGGCTTAGCTTTTTGATCTCTTCAACTTTCTTTTACTCTTGATGGTCTTTTTCTTTACTCTGTTGTAGTTTTGTACCATAGAAATCCTACTACTGGGACCTATTCTGGCCGGGGTTGTTTCTTGCTTCTTTTCTCTTTTTCTCTTTCTTTTTTCTTTCTTCTTCCTTTTCAGGGGTGACTTCTGATTGCTCTGAAACCTTCCAATGAGCAATTAACCTGGATAGTAGTTAATATGTTCAGCTATACATCTCCTCAACCACCCCTTGCCAAAATGACTCAGAAGAGGAACATCCAACAGAAGAAAAATCCAGAGACTGCAACCCCTGTCACAGAAGTACTGGAAATGAACATAAACAATATGACAGAAATGGAATTCAGGGTAGCAATCATCCAAGGAATGGTTAAGTTGGAAAAGAACATTAGTGACAAGATAGAAACTCTAGTGACAGAAGGGAAAGCCAAAGGAGCAGAAGTTAGAAAGGCTATTAATGAGATGCAATCTAATTTAAATATGCTAACAGCTAGAGTAGGTGAAACTGAAGATCGTATTAGTGATTTAGAAGACAGATGGGTTAAGAAGGAGGAGCAAGAGGACACCAGGGTGGCTCAGTGGGTTAAAGCTTCTGCCTTCGGCTCAGGTCATGATCTCAGGGTCCTGGGATCGAGGTCCACATCGGGCTCTCTGCTCGGTGGGGAGCCTGCTTCCTCCTCTCTCTGCCTGCCTCTCTGCCTACTTGTATCTCTCTCTGTGTCAAATAAATAAATAAAATCTTTTTAAAAAGGAGCAAGAGAAGTCTTGGAACAAACAGCTAAAATCCCATGAAAATAGAATTAGGGAAATAAATGATGGCTTGAAATGCTCCAATATCAGAATTATTGGAATCCCTGAAGGAGCTGAGAGAGAGAAAAGCCTAGAAGATTTAGTTGAACAAATCATGGATGAAAATTTTCCTAATCTGGGGAATGAAACAAGTGTTCGTGTCCTAGAGGCAGAGAAGACACTCCCCAAGATCAATGAGGTCAGAAAAACCTCCAGGAACATAATTGTGAAA
Source organism: Spilogale gracilis (assembly GCA_004023965.1). Taxonomy (NCBI): domain Eukaryota; kingdom Metazoa; phylum Chordata; class Mammalia; order Carnivora; family Mephitidae; genus Spilogale; species Spilogale gracilis. The sequence continues at coordinate 30,763 of PITA01017210.1, read as the reverse complement.
TTCATGAATCATAAAATCAAAGAATATGTCTTAAGGGCAGCTAAGGGGAAATGATCCCTTACATACAGAGGGAGGACTGCCGGGGACCAGCCTCAGCAGAGATGTGGGTCCCAAACCACGGGATGTCTGGCGGGTGAAATAATGACACGGACACGGAAATCTGATGCAAGCTGACAGACCCAAGGTCAGTCAGGAGAGACCTATGAAGCAGTCTCAGGCTCTAGCTCTCTAGCTTTGGCTCTCTGGCCTCTGGGCTCTCTGGCTCTCAGGGCTCTCTTGCTCTGCTTCTGTCTTTGCTTCTGTCTCTCTTGCTGTCTGTCTGCTTCTGTTTCTGTTGCTCTCTTTGCTTCTGTCTCCCTTTCTCTCTTTGCTTCTCTGTTTCTGTCTCTCTCTGCTTCTGTCTCTCTTTGAAGGTTCTCTGCCTTTTCCTTTGCCTCTGGCTCTGCCTTTGTCTCTCTTGACTGACAAGGGCCCCAGTCTTTTATGTGAGGAAGTTGGGGGATGCAGTTAGGTTAAAGTTAAACAGAGTGATTTATAGCAGGCAGAGTCAAGCCTTTCTAAGAAACCGGCCTTTACCATTAAAAGGGAAGTTTGTGAATAGATTCAATTTGGTAGTTGAGCAGGAAGAACAAAAGGCAATTAAAGATGGTGTTGATGACCGCGACATTAGCATAACTCCAAGATTCTTGGCAAGGAAAGCGGGGAGGGACTTTCATTCACATTCACAGGTACGACCTATCCACAGAAATCTGGCAAGCCAGAAAGGGATGCCAAGACATATTCAGGAAATTACATGACAAAAATATGCAACCAAGGATAATGTACCCAGCAAGGTTGACTTTCAAAATGGAAGGAGAGATAAAGAGTTTCCAGGACTGCCAAGGTCTAAAAGATTATGCAGCCACCAAGCCAGCACTACAAGAAATATTAAGAGGGCTTCTATAAGAAATAAAAGAACCCAAGAGTAACACAGAACAGAAATTTACAGAGGTAATCTATAGAAACATGAACTTCACAGGCAACATGATGTCAATACAAATGTACCTATCAATAATCACTCTCAATGTGAATGGCCTAAATGCTCCAATAAAAAGGCACAGTGTTGCAGACTGGATAAAACGACAGGACCCATCCATATGCTGTTTACAAGAGACACATTTTGAATCTAAATACACTTCCAGATTGAAAGTGAGGGGATGGAGGACCAGCTTTCATGCCAATGGATCTCAAAAGAAAGCCGGGATAGCGATTCTCATATCAGACACTACATCATTCTCAAAGGGTCTATACACCAAGAAGATCTAACAATTGTAAATATTTATGCCCCCAACATGGGAGCAGTCAACTACATAAGCCAACTATTAAGCAAAATAAAGAGTCATATTGATACAAATACATTAATTGTAGAAGATCTTAACATGCCACTCTCAGCAATGGACAGAACATCTAAACAGAAAATCAACAAAGAAACAAGAGCCTTGAATGGCACATTGGACCAGATGGATCTCATAGATATATTCAGAACATTCCACCCTAAAACAGCAGAATACTCATTCTTCTCGAGTGCACATGGAACTTTCTCCAGTATAGACCACATAGGTCACAAATCAGGGCTCAACCGATACCAGAAGACTGAAATTATTCCCTGCATATGCTCTGACCACAATGCTGTGGAACTGGAATTCAACCCCAACAAAAAGTTCAGAAGAAAATCAAACACTTGGAAGCTAAAGACGATCCTGATCAAGAATCTGTGGATCAACCAGGAAATCAAAGAACTGAAACACTTCATGGAAACCAATGAGAATGAAGATACATTGATCCAAAAGCTATGGGATACAGCAAAGGCAGTCCTAAGGGGGAAATACATAGCCATCCAAGCCTCACTCAAAAAAATTGAAAAATCTCGAATACTCCAAGTCTCATTACACCTTAAAGAACTGGAAAATCAACAAAAAATTAAACCAACCCCACCCACAAGATGGGAAATAATTAAGATTAGAGCAGAGATCAATGAATCATGTCAGGGACGGTGCATGATCCGCCCCTCCCGCCATGCCGCAAGCCGCCAGAAACTTTGGTGGAGGTGCCTGTGAATGAGGATAAAAGCCCCTCCGGGCTTCCCCCCCCCTCCAAGAATCTGGAAAGCCTTGTACCTTATGGGCCGGGGCAATATATCCTTTGTGTCCCTGGGACATGTGCTTGGGCAAGCACTCATCCAAGGCACATTGTTCCATTTAATCCTCCTCCTGGTAATCATATCTCTGTATGAGATTCACAAACTTCCCTTTTTTCCTGACCTTCATTTATACTATGTGTTTATAACACTTTCTTTTATAGCGGAAATCAGTAGTTGATAATTATAACCTACATAGATACACTTTGATTGAGACTATATCAATACCAATAAACTTAATAGTTTAAATGTAGTTACTTAAAGTTTCCACGACCACCCATTCACCTTTTGTCTGTGTGACCACTCTGCCTTGCATGGCCAGAGGAGAAAACATTCCATTGAGATAAGATAAGACAGAACCAACTGTTTGCCTAAAGCTAGATTGATGTTACTGCCAGTGGACCAAGGTCTGTTTCCGCCCACAATTAGGGATGCTCTGTCCTACGTTTATGACACCTGAACGGCGCCGATGTCTTGGGGAATTTATGATTGGAATCCTGAATGAAGTCTGTGTAATCTCTTACAAATCTCTTTTATCATATACCCTTCCCTCAAGAAGATCTGTAACTAAAAAGCTTTAAATAAAGAACCCTGAAGACAGTTTTCAGGAGATCCCCACACCACTCTTTGAGTTCGGTCTCCTCATATTGCCGACTCCATCCTGTTGCCGGGGCCAACTCCCGGCAGAATCAGAAACTAGAGATAGAGTACAACATATCAACGAAACTAGAAGCTGGTTCTTTGAAAGAATCAATAAGATGGATAAACCATTGACCAAACCAATCTAAAAGAAAAGGGAGAAGACCTAAATTAATAAAATTATGAATGAAAGGGGAGAGATCACGACTAACACCAAGGAAATAGAAACAATCATCAGAAATCACTATCAACAATTATATGCCAATAAGTTTAACAACCTAGAAGATATGGATACATTCCTAGAAACCTATAAACTACCAAGACTGAAACAGGAAGACATTGACAATCTGAATAGACCTATATCTAGTAACGAGATTGAAGCAGTGATCAAATACCTCCCAGAAAACAAGAGCCTAGGACCAGACGGATTCCCTGGGGAATTCTACCAAACATTCAAAGAAGAAATAACACCTATTCTCCTGAAGCTCTTTCAAAAAATAGAAACGGAAGGAAAACTTCCAGACTCTTTCTATGAAGCCAGCATTACTGTTATCCTCAAACCAGACAAAGATCCCATCAAAAAGGAAAACTTCAGACCAATATCTGTGATGAATATGGATGCCAAGATTCTTAACAAGATCCTTGCTAACAGGATCCAGCAATACATTAAATTCTGCACTTTGAAATTCCTACCCTTCTTTCTCTTTCTGAAAGCGCTATTTAAATGTCTTTTCTTTCCAAGTCTCATTTATGTCACCTTAAACCAAATTTATATTTTATCATGTTTGGATTATTCTGTTCTTAATGAAATTATCTAATTCCAGGTTTTAACAAATTCATTTTAGGTACTATTAACAGATTTCATTACCTGAGCCATAACATTTGTCTTATACTTGCTTTATGAAATAAATTTCAGTTACTCCCTATTATGCAGCAGGTAATTAAATTCTCCTCTCTGTGATAACAGGCCACATATTTCCCGTTTAACCTTATATCTCTATATATTCCACAACTTATGCTTGACTTCAGTTTTCTTCATGTTTCCTACATGTGAAATTTCTTTCTGCCTCTAGGCTATTGACTTTAGATACAAGTTTCTCTTGTTCCATAAAACTAGTTTTTAATTAACCCAGCATCTCATATTCTTTTCCTTTCTTCATTTCAGTCCCCTAAAAACTCAGAACAAATAGACACTTTCCCCCTTTATTTTATGTTTTAATTTTTTTGCAGAAGTAATGCATTTACAAAATTTGAAATCAAAAAGTGTGGAAGAGCACACAGTGAAAAATCTCACTGCCAACTTTGTCCCTGTTCTTTTCCCCCAGGAACTACCAGTGTTAATCATTTCTTCTGTATCCTTCATGGAATATGTATATACAAAGAATATGTTCTTAAATTGTGTGGTATATGATCATTTCTTTCCTAGATCCTTTTCTGGTAGTCATTAAAGGAATACAAATTTACTTATTCTTTAGTTAAAAAAAACTATTGAAATTCTTATTGGGATTGCTTTTTTTTTAATGATATGTTAGTCACCATATAGGACATCATTTGTTTTTCATGTAGTGTTCCATGGTTCATTGTTTGTGTACAGTGTTCCATGGAATATATGCCCTCCTTATCACCCATCACTGGGCTCATCCAACCCCCCCCCAAAACCCTCAGTTTGTTTCTCTGAGTCTATAATCTCTCATGGTTTATCTCCCCTTCTGATACTTAGATCCTTTTTTAAACCCTTAATAAGGGACACCTGGGTGGCTCAGTCAGTTGAGTGTCTTCCTTTAGCTCAGGTCATACAGGTTAGAGTCCTGAATTTAGCTCCCTGAACAGGGAGCCTGCTTTTCCCTTTCCCTCTGCTGCTCTCCCTACTTATGCTTTCTTGTGCTCTCTCTCTGTCAAACAAAGAAATAAATAAAATCTTTTTTAAAAACCTTAGGAATAAAAGCAATAGCAATATTTTATTCTTAAAATTTTCTAACAGAAAAGTGGGGAAACCAGTTCAAGTACTAAAATTATTGGTTTTGTGGAGATAGGCAAACCAGAGGGCTTTGTTTCAGTTCATGTTTTTTAAGTGTGTCAGAAAGAATTCAAAGAAACAGATTAAGAGTGGTAAGGGAAATCATGGCTTGAAAACAAAAAAGAATTTAGCCTTTGTTCACTAATTATTCCAGTAAAGTGAACAACTCTTATTAGAAAAGGCATCAATGTGGCTAGCATAGATAGGGTTTGCATTTAAAATTCAGAGAAAATAATGTCTTCCTAGAGGGTGGTGAGGTTGTGAGTTAATTTTCAGAGTATAGGACTCTTAAATGATGGATGCATCATATGTACACTTTGAATTGGCACAAAGGAGCAGAAAAGGCAAGATTAATGGAAGAAGAGTATGATTAATTATTAGATTTGAGAATAAACTGGATTATTTTATTTTTAAAATATTTTATTTGTTTATTTACAATAGAGAGAGAGAGGGAGAGAATAGGAGTAAGAGTGGGGGTCGGGTGGGCAGAGAGAGAGGGAGAAGTAGGCTCTTTGCTTAGCTTGAGGTGGGGCTGGATCCAACAGCCCTGGGATCATTACCTGAGCCAAAGGCTTAACCGACTGAGCCACCCAGGTGTCCCATAAACTGGATTTTTTAAAAAGAAATGTTCATTACTAGCAGAATGCAAGCTTACATTCATAGCTATTTTTTCAGACTGATGACTCCATTTATGGGCTGCTTTTAGTCTATGGGCTCAGAGTGTAAAACATAATTATTTTCAGTATAGGCATGAACTTTTTACATTGAAGGCTGGTAGTTGTAACTAAATATTGCCCACTCTAGTAAGTGTTTAAATGTAGTAAGAAGTTGGAAAACGTTTCCAATCCATGCATATGAATTGGTATGCTTAAAATCTACAGAAAAAAAGAAAAGAGGCTTGGGGATACAAAACGTACAACACGGGTGGCTGGGTGGCTTAGTGGGTTAAAGCCTCTGTCTTCAGCTCAGGTCATGATCTCAGGGTCCTGGGATAGAGGCCCATGTCGGGCTCTCTGCTCAGCAGGGAGCCTGTTTCCTCCTCTCTCTCTCTGCCTGCCTCTCTGCCTACTTGTGAACTCTCTCTGTCAAATAAATAAATAAAATCTTAAAAAAAAAGTACAACACAAGAGTGAAACAAGAGTGAAGTCTGGGGGACTGGATTCCAGTATTTGAGCCTGAGTTTTTAAAAGAAGAAAACAAAACTGGATTTTGTGATACAACCACGCTCAGTCCCTTAAAATTTGGTAGAACTGGATAATAGTGTAATTTATTAATTCTATTAATATTAAAGACCTACTATATTTCATTTCCTATACAAATCATTGAAACATTAAGTTATTTCCCCTTCAAGGTAACTTGATGTATTACTTAGGGTAGAGCTAAGTCTTAGTTTATATCTAATCTTGCCTATATATTACCCATGTTATCTTGGGAAAATTATTTACTCATTCTGAGCTTTAGTTTCTTTGAAAGACATGTATAACAGTATCTAACATAGATGATTTCTGTGAGGATTAAATGAGTTTAAACGTATGTATGTATGTGCATATTACATACACATCACCTAGAATAGTCCTAACTGCTGTATAAGTACATAGCATATAGCAAGAACCATAGGAGTGTTTCCTATGACCATTATCATCATCATCATCATCATCATCATCATCATCATCATCATCATCTGATGTCCTTCTCTCCAACCTGGATCATTTCCATGTAGCTCATCTATATTTGGTTAGTTTTTCTATGTTTCAATTTCAAGTTCCTTTTTCTTTTTTTTTTAGGAGGGACATGTCAGACTAAAACCCTATAACAGAGATTTTCCATAAAAGCTTATTGCACAAAGAGATACTGGGGTGAATTCAGGAGGAACTATCCATTGTTTTTATTATTAATAAAAACTGTAGTAAGATGATGACCAGATAGAAAAATATAAAGAAAACTAAAATAGACTTTTGAGGGGTGCCTGGGTGGCTCAGTTGGTTAAGCGACTGCCTTCGGCTCAGGTCATGATCCTGGAGACCCGGGATCGAGCCCCACATTGGGCTCCCTGCTCGGCGGGAAGCCTGCTTCTCCCTTTCTCACTCCCTCTGCTTGTGTTCCCTCTCTGGCTGTGTTTCTCGCTGTCAATAAATAAATAAATAAATAAATAAATAAATAAATAAAT
>PITA01017210.1:0-23664 GCA_004023965.1 Spilogale gracilis | reverse complement strand
ATAAATAAATAAATAAATAAATAAATAAATCTTTAAAATAGGCTTTTGAGTCACCTGGCTTTTTTTTTTTTTAAAGACTCAATTTTTTTGATCCTGAGAGAGAGAGAGAGAGAGAGAGAGAGAGAGAGAGAGAGCACAAGCAGGGGAAGCAGCATGCAGAGGGAGAGGGAGAAGCAGGCTTCCCACAAAGCAGGGAGAGTCCGATGTGAGACTTGATCCCATGACCCCAGGATCACGACCTGAGCCGAAGGCAGTTGCTTAACCAACTGAGCCACCCAGGTACCTGAGTCATGTGGCTTTCACCAATAAGAACACTTTGATTAAGAAGATAGACTATGAATCTAAGTCCTTGGAAAAATAAGTCATGTGAGCCCACACCTGATTCATAAAATTGTACTCAGTTTTTCCTATACTACTGTGATAATTCTCATAAAGGTGTAAAATTCTGTGTACCTAATCAATGTGGTAACGTACTCAGCCATAAGCAAGAACATGTTTCTCTTCCAAATTTTCTTATTAGGAAGAGAGCCTATGTATGCACAAAATGGGGGACATTTCACTCAGAAGTGACACTTCTTTGCACATCAGATTATTCATCCTTTGGGAAAAAAACACAACCCTGTGAAAACAATGAACATGAGAGAGCTTTCACCCATCAGTCAATACTCAGGCCGCCTTGGTGAATGCATACAGGCAGAAACACTATATACACACTGAACGTAGGCAGGTTCTTATCCACAAGATATTGGGTTGCACATCGAAGAATTCATAGTGGAGAGAAACCTTATGAATGTAGCAACTGTGTGAAGTCTTTCACTTCCAAATCACAACTCCACAAACATAGGAAAACTCACATAGGAGAAAAACCCTATATATGCACAAAATGTGGGAGGTTCTCCAAAAGATCAAATCTTCTTGTACACCAGAATATTCATACTGGAGAGAGAGGTTATGTTTGTCCTGAGGGCTGAAAGGCCTTCACTTATAAGAAAGTCTTGATTGCACATCAGAGAATCCATACTGGTGGAAAAACCTTACAAATGCAGTCACTGCGGAAAAACCTTTACCCAGAAGTTTCACCTCAGTGCACCTCTGAATTTTCTTACTGGAGAGAAACCCTATGGATGTACTGAATGTGGAAAGGCCTTCAACCAGAAGTCAAACTTAATTATACATCAGAAGGGTCAAAATAGAGAAAAACTCTCTGAATGCCATGGCTGTGGAAATCCTTTCACTTTCAAGTCCCAGCTCCATGACCATCAGCAAAGTCACACACAAGAGAGACCCTATATATGTAATAAATGTGGGAAGGCTTTCACCAAAAAATCAAATCTCCTTGCACACCAGAAAATTCATACTGGAGAGAAATCCCATACATGTCATGAATGTAGGAAGACTTTCACACATACAAGTCAGTTTTGATTATACCTCAGAGAATTCATAGCAGGGTGAAAACTTATGAATGTGGTGACTGTGGAAAGTCTTTCATAAGTGAATACCAGTTCCAACAGCATCAGCAAATTCACACAGGAGAAAAAACCTGTGTATGTACTTGGTGTGACAAGGCCTTCTCCAAGAGGTCAAGTTTGAATAAGTACCAGAGTACTCATCCTCAAGCTAACACTTAAAAATGCAACAACTGTGGGAAAGGCTGCATCCAGAAATTAGCCTTTGGTATGCCTCAAAGTATTCGCATAGAAAAACAAATCTGTTTCTTCAATCTGAGAAAACCTTCTCAGGGAGCTTAGGTCTAAATGTTTGTTATGGAATTCCTGAAGCAGAAAAACCACATGAGGATATTTATGAGAGAAGCTGAGGAGGAAACTTCTAAGAATGCATCAGAGCAGCATTTTGCCTCTGCTCAATCTCATTAAATGGAGTAGACACTGTCAGATCTTCTTTACTGGCCAGAGCACCCATCCCCATCTGTTGCGAGTGATGCAACAAAGAGCTTATACCTGTGACTTTCTCCAGAGAATTGCTCTTGGCTGGCCATAGTGCCATCATGTCTAGGAAGTTACACTACCCTCTTGGGGAGTAGCCAATGATTTACTTATACAGGAATACAAAAGCCCGTGTTCCTGCTTCCAAATAGGGCAACTTTGTGGTGCCATTCATGGGGCATACACTCTTCTTCCCCACACAGCTTTCCCATATGTCAAGACAAGGCTAGACTTTTCATGAAACTACACCCTTGCATTGACTCCTCCTTCCCCATCTTTCTTCTTCTATTCCCTTACACATTTCACCTGAGGAAGACATTGAACAAATAATGTCCACCAAACACATTTGCTCAGTTTAAATTCACTTATAGTTAGAGAAATGTTCATCACATTTTCCACTGAAACACACAAGGCTCTGGATGTGGGACATCAGCCTCCCGGCTCACTCTCAGCAGGAGGATGGTAAGCTGTCCCAGAGGCAGCAAGTCCAGAATCTGCCACTTCTGCAAACCACCTGCTCCTTCCCTACAGGCCCAGTGACCGATACTAAGGCCCCAGTCACTAATACTAAGTATTTCATTCCATTTCCACTGCAACCCTGTCAGCCAGAGGACAATGATTATCATAAGGCCCATCAGGCAATAGAAGCAGCTCAGGTGCAGCAATTTGCCCCAAGGTCTCTCCCCAATCTACAATATTCCTATTTTCTATTGTCGTCAAAGCACTCAGGCTGAAGAGTGACCCCATCTCACGTGCATAAACTGAGCTTTTGCATATTTCAGTGCACATCCAGGGCAATCTACATGGCCCTCCCTCTTCTGACAGAGATGAAGGCTCATACTCAACACCACCCCCACCATCCCCTTCTTGGACACTGGAGACCAGGTGTGAATCTGGTCCTGCAGGGACTGACCAACTCAGGACCATTGATCTTTGGTCACCTCAGGTCTCAATCCCTGGGACCATGCCCTTGATTCCTCTTGCTACCAATCATTTACCCACCAGCAGAAGCCACTCGTGGCTGGACTACAGGGACTGCCAGAAAACCCTTCCAAGTCCCCAATTACTGGCATGTCCCAGACTCCTCATATCATTAATCCAGTGATGGCAAATTCCTATATCCAAGAGACAGCCCTTATTTGCTTTCCACAGGAACTTCAAATAATGCCCAACACAGGCACATCTATGCCACACCCCCATCAGGTTTCCAATCATCAGTCTTCCCATGCTGACAACCACTGACCTACACAGTTGCTAAAACTGACTTATGGAGAGATCAAAGACTGACCATTCCTGAAGGATGTTATGGTTCCTACTCCAGAAATCAACACAGTGTCCTTCACAAAATCAGTGACCCTCTGGGCCTAATAATAAGGCTCCACATCCCCACATAGTGGCCTAAGAAAACATGCACTTATTATTTCATAGCTTTGGTGGGTCAGGAATCTGAGCACAGCTTAGTTTGGCCCTCTTTCAGGATCTTTCATGCGGCTAAAAATGAGGTGTCAGCCTCAGGCTTAGGGACTCATATAAAGGCTCAACTGGGGAAAGATCTGTTTCCAAGCTCATTTAAGTGGTTCATTTGCATTGTTGGACTAAGAACCTCAGTTTCTTACTGATGTTTGGAAGCCACTTTCAGTTCTGTGCTACACAACACTTTCCAACATGCCTCGCTGCTTCAAGGAAGCCAACAAGGAAGAAAAGCTGTTAGCCACCATCTCTTGTAATCTAATCACAAAGGTGATATGTCCTCAAATTTAAGGTATGCTACTGGTTAGAAGAAAGTTACTTAAATGAAGAGGATTACACAGGTTATGGATATCAGGAAGGATGAATCATTGGAGGCCATCTTGGAAGCTAATTCCCATAGACCATGCAGAAATAAGGACTCCAATGCAGGGATCCTATACCCCTTCCCCAAATACCATTTCTTAGTGCAAAAAAATGACAGTTTCAGACATGAAATAATTACCCCATCAGTGAGGGAGATGAAACATGAGAGACTTTGGACTCAAAAACAAACTGAGGGTCTTGGAAGGGGGAGGGTAGGGGGATGAGTGAGCCTGGTGATGGGTACTGAGGGCACGTATTGCATGAAGCACTGGATGTGGGCCATAAACAATTGATCTTGGAACACTGAAAAAATAAAATGATGTAATAAAAAAAGAAATAATTAAGAATTTCCCACAAACTTACTCTATTTGAGGAAAACACTAAAAAAAAGTATTCTAAATAAATGAATACTAGGGGCACCTGGGTGGCTCAGTTGGTTAAGCAACTGCCTTTGGCTCAGGTTATGATCCCAGAGTCCTGGGATCAAGTCCCACATCAGGCTCCCTGCTCAGCAAGAAGCCTGCTTCTCCTTCTCTCACTCCCCCTGCTTGTGTTCCCTCTCTCGCTGTGTTTCTCTGTAAAATAAATAAATAAAATCTTTAAAAAATAAATGAATACTAAATCAAGAGACAGATCTCAAAATAAGAGAACAAAACAGTGGTCAGCAATGACACTTGTGAAATGCACACCATTGGGTATACATTCATATAGCAATAGTTAAATTATGAAAATATGACTGGGGATTTTGAATTAAAATGTTAAGTAAGTTTTCTTGAAGCAGAATTGACTTAGCTTCAGAAAAATATGGTATTCCAATAAGCAGCTTAAATTTCTCAAGAAAAATCAAGAAGTGACAGTCTTCATCTTGCTGAGATAAACATGGGGGATAGAGCAATTTCCTTTACAAAGAAAGGTCTAATTATATTCTATCAAATAACAGAGAAAACAAATTATATCATGTCTGTTAGAAGTAAAAATGCATATAATGAACAATTAGTAAGAATAAAAATTTCCAAACTAATGAGTTAAGGGGGAGGGACAAAAATGAACATAAACTTCATTGAGCTATTGAGAAGAAGAAAAAGATAAACATTGTATTTAAGAAATAGTACAATCGGGAGGAGGAGCAAGATGGCAGAGGAGTAGGAGACCTAAATATCATCAGGTCCCAGGACTTCACCTAGATAGTTACCAAACCAGTCTGAACACCTACAGACTTAACAGGAGATTAAAGAGAAGAGCAGCAATTCTAGGAACAGAAAAGTGACCACTTTCTGGAAAGTAGGATGTGCAGAGAAGTGAATTCAAGGCAACATTTGGGAAGACAGAACGCTGAAGGAGGAGCTGGCTCCCAGGCCAGCAGTAGTCCAGTGGAGCACAAAAAAAGTCTGTTCCAAGGAGAGATGTCACCCCAGAGGCTAAGAGGGGGGGTGGAGCCCTCACTGGGACAGTGTGCTCTCAGGACCCACAGGGTCACAGAAGGACCTGGGGTGTCTAAGCATGGCAGAGCTCCAGGTATCAGAGCAGGGACGCTGGCTGCAGAGACAGAGCCAGGAAGGGGTATCTCAGGTCAGGCTTACCTTAAACCATGGTACAAGGCACAGTCTGGCCACTGCTCTTCGAGCAGAGACACCACAAGTGGCAGATCCAGGGAAACCCCCCTCCTTCTTCCACCGGGAGGGGTGGTACAAGAGCACACTGTGGGAATCTGCTGGGTTTGGAGATTCCAAACGGGGTCATGCTCCAGAGATAGAAACATTCGGTCACAGGCCAGGTGAGCACTGAGCGCAGCTGGAGACCAGGGAGACAGGCAAGATTGACTGCTTTTCTCTGATACCCCACTGAGGAGTAGGGACCTGAGTTCTTGGCTCCTCTTGGCTGGAGACTGGGAGGCCACCACCTTCATTCTGGTCCTCCAAAGCTGTACGGAAAGCATCTAGGGAACAAAAGCTCCCCAGAAAGTGAATCTGACATGGTGCTTAGCCTGGCCCCTGGCAAGGGCAGGGCAGTTCCGCCTCCGGCAAAGACATTTGAGAATCACTGCAACAGGCCCCTCCCCCAGAAGATCAGTGAGAACATCCGGCCAAGACCAAGTTCACCGATCAATGAGAACTGCAGAACTCCAGAGCTAGGGGAATACAATACATGGAATTCATGGCTTTTTCCCCATGATTCTTTAGTCTTTCAAAGTTAAATTTTTTTAATTTTATTTTTTCTTATTGTACTAGAATTTTAAATTTTTCCTCTCCTTATTATACTGTTTTTAACTATTCTAAAATTTTAAATTTTTTAATTTCAGATTTTTTTAATTTTAAATTTTAAAATTTTTCCCCTTCCCTATTTTAATATTTTTTAACTATTCCATCTTGTCAATACCTTTTTAAAAATATTTTTCAATTTTCATTGTTATAGTCATATTTTATCCCTTCATTGTATTTAACCTTATTTTTTGTATACATATAGTTATTTCTTTCTTTAAAATATTGAGATACAGTTTATTCTAATAGATCAAAATATACACTAAATCTAGCACATAGTTTTGTTCTAGTCTCCAGCTTGATCACATTCTTTGCTTTTTTTTTCTTTTTCAACCAACTCCTTATCTTATCAATTCCTTTTTTAGAATCTTTTTCATTTCCATCTTTATAGTCATATTCCATCCCTTCATTGTGTAAACCCTTATTTTTGTGTGTATATATTTTATTTCTTTAAAATTTTGGAAAGCAGTTTCTTCTAACAGACCAAAATACACCCCAAATCAAGTGTGTGGCTTTGTTCTATTCACCAGTCTAATATTAATATATATATTAATATTATTCTTTAATATTAAAGAATATTCTTTAAAGAAAGAATATATATTATATTCTTTCTTCCTCCTTTCTTCTCCCCCTTTTGTCTCTTCTGATTTGGTTAGTGTATATTTTTGTAGGGTCATTGCAACCCTTTCAGTATTCTGTTCTCTCATTCATCTATTCTTATCTGGATAAAATGACAAGGCAAAAAAACTCACCTCAAGAAAAAGAACAAGAGGCAGTACCAACGGCTAGGGACCTAATCAATACAGACATTAGTAATATGTCAAAACTAGAGTTCAGAATGATGATTATCAAGGTGCTAGCTGGCCTTGAAAAAAGCATCGAAGATACTAGAGAATTCCTTTATGGAGAAATAAAATCCCTTTCTTGAGAAATAAAAGAACTAAAATCTAACCAAGTTGAAATCAAAAAAGCTATTAATGAAGTGCAATAAAAAATGGAGGCTCTTACTGGTAGTATAAATGAGGCAGAAGAGAGAATTAGTGATATAGAAGACCAAAATGAAGAAAAATTAAAAAACTGAGGAAAAGAGAGAGAGATACAACTACTGGACCATGAGGGGAGAATTCGAGAGATAAATGATACCATAAGATGAAACAATATTAGAATAATTGGGATCCCAGAAGAAGGATAAAGAGAGAGAGTAGCAAAAGGTATATTAGAACAAATTATAGCAGAGAATTTCCCTAATTTGGCATCAGTGAGGGAAATGAAACATGAGAGACTTTGGACTCAGAAACAAACTGAGGATCTTGGAAGAGAGAGGGTGGGGGGATGCGTGAGCCTGGTGGTGGGTATTGAGGGCATCAAAATCCAGGAGGTACAGAAACCTCCCCCCAAAATCAATAAAAATAGGTCCACATCCTGTCATCTAATAGTAAACCTTACAAGTCTCAGTGACAAAGAGAAAATGCTGAAAGCATCTTGGGAGAAGATATCTGTAACATACAATGGCAGAAATATTAGATTGGCAGCAAATCTATCCACAGAGACCTGGTAGGACAGAAAAGACTGGCATGACATATTCAAAGCACTAAATGAGAAAAATATGCAGCCAAGAATACTATATCCTGGTAGACTGCCATTGAAAATAGGAGATTCTGGAGAATAACATTCAGACATCCATTTACAAGAGATACATTAACATTGTAATTAGCTCATCATCCTTTTGAAAACCATGGACTTACAGATCTGCCCATTGAGGAGGAATAACAAAAAGAAAAAATTAAAACATAGATATTTTGTGTCTACTGATGAAAGAAACACCATTACCTATTGTAGCAAAGGAATAAAATCCAAGTCTGGACAAATTTTGAGACCCAGCTGTTAATTTGTAAAAAGTCTAGATGGGGGGACATACTAAACTGCATTATATGGATAAAGAAGATGTAGTCCATATACATGATTTAATATTACTCAACCATCAGAAAGGATGAATACCCAACTTTTGCATCAACATGGGTGGGGCTGGGTGAGATTATGCTAAGTGAAATAAGTCAAGCAGAGAACATCAATTATCATATGGTTTCACTTATTTGTGAAACAAAGGGAATAGCATGGAGGACACTAAGAGAAGGAAGGGAAAAATGAAGGAGGGGAAATCGGAGTGGGAGACAAACCATGAGAGACTATGGACTCCAGGAAACAAGCTGAGAGTTTTAGAAGTGAGAAGGGGATGGTTGGGGGAAAAAAAGAAAATAGAAGGAGAGATAAAAATCTTCCAGGACAAATAAAAACTAAAAGAATTTACAAACACCAAACCAGCCCTACAGGAAACATTGAAAGTGGTCCTGTAAGCAAAGAGAGAGCCTAAAAGTAACAGACCAGAAAGGAACAGAGACAATATACTGTAACAGTCACCTTACAGGCTATAATGGCACTAAATTCATATCTTTCAATAGTTACCCTGAATGCAAATGGGCCAAATGCCCCAATCAAAAGTCACAAGGTATCAGAATGGATTAAAAAAAACAAGACCCATTGATATGTTGTCTGCAAGAAACTCATTTTAGACCCGAAAACACCTCCAGATTTAAAGTGAGGGGTTGGAAAACAATTTACCATGCTAATGATATCAAAAGAAAGCTGCAGTGGCAATCCTTATATCAGATAAATTAGATTTTAAGCCAAAGACTATAATAAGAGATGAGGAAGGGCACTATATCATACTTAAAGGGTCTGACCAACAAGAAGATCTAACAATTTTAAGTATTTCTGTCCCTAACATGGGAGCAACCAATTATATAAAACAATTAATAACAAAATCAAAGAAACACATTGATAATAACACAATAATAGTAGGAGACTTTAACACCCCCCTCACTGAAATGGACAGATCATCTAAGCAAAAGATCAACAGGGCTCAAATAAAGGCTTTAAATGACACACTGGATGAGATGGACATCACAGATATATTCAGAACATTATATCCCAAAGCAACAGAAGACAAATTCTTCTCTAGTGCACATGTATATTCTCCAGAATAGATCACATCCTGGGCCACAAATCAAGTCTCAACTAGTACCAAAATATTGGGTCATTCTCTGTGTATTTTCAGACCACAATGCTTTGAAACTAGAACTCAACCACAAGAGGAAATTTGGAAAGAACTCAAATACATGGAGGCTAAAGAGAATCCTAGTAAAGAATGAATGGGTCAACCAGTAAATTAAAGTAGAACTTAAAAAATTCATGGAAACAAATGAAAATGAAAACACAACTATTCAAAATCTTTGGGACACACCAAAGGCAGTACTGAGAGGAGAATACATAGCAATATAAGCCTCTCTCAAGTAAGAAGAAAGGTCTCAAGTACACAACCTAACCCTACACCTAAAGAATCTGGAGAAAGATCAGCAAAGAAAGTCTAAACCCAACAGGAGAAGAGAAATAATAAAGATCAGAGCAGAAATCAATGAAATAGAAACAAAAGAAGAGCAGAAATAAATCAACAAAACTAGGAGCTGGTTCTTTGAAATAATAAGATTGATAAACCCTTGGCCAGACTTGTCAAAAAGAAAAGAGAAAGGACCCAAATTAATAAAATCATGAATGAAAGAGGAGAGACCATAACCAACATCAAAGAAATACAAACAATTAAAAAAACATATTATGAGCAACTATATGCCAGCAAATTAGACAATCTGAAGAAATGGATGCATTCCTAGAGATGTATAAACTCCCAAAACTGAAACCTGAACAGACCCATAACTGTAAGAAAATTGAAGCAGTCATCAAAAATCTCCCAATAAACAGCAACCAAGGGCCAGACAGCTTCCCAGGGGAATTCTACCAAACATTTAAAGAAGAATTAATACCTATTCTCCTGAAACTCTTCCAAAAAATAGAAATGGAAGGAAAACTTCCAAACTCATTTTATGAGGCCAGCATTACCTTGATCCCAAAACCAGATAAAGACCCCATCAAAAAGGAGAATTATAGACCAATATACTTGATGAATAGGGATGCAAAAATTCTCATCAAAATACTAACCAATAGGATCCAACAGTACATTAAAAGGATTATTCACCACGACCAAATGGGATTTATTCCTGGGCTGCAATCAATCAATGTGATACAGTACATTAATAAAAGAAAGACTAAGAACCATATGATCCTCTCAATAGATGCTGAAAAAACATTTCACAAAATACAACATCCTTTCCTGATCAAAACTCTTCACAGTGTAGGGACAGAGGGTACATCCCTCAATATCATAAAAGCCGTCTGTGAAAAACCCACAGCGAATATCATTCTCAATAGGGAAAGACTGAGAGCTTTCCCCTGAAGGTCAGGAACACAGCAGGGCTGTTCACTATCACCACTGCTATTCAACATTGTACTGGAAGTCCTAGCCTCAGTAATCAGACAACAAATCTGAATCAGCAAAGAAGAAGTCAAACTCTCACTCTTTGCAGATGATATGATATTTTATGTGGAAAACCCAAAAGACTCCACTCTAAAACTGCTAGAACTCATAAAAGAATTCAGTAAAGTGTCAGATAAAATCAATGCACAGAAATCAGTTGCATTTATATATACCAACAACAAGACCGAAGAAAGAGAAATTAAGGAGTCGATCCCATTTACAATTGTGCCCAAAACCATAAAATACCTAGGAATAAACCTAACCAAAGAGGCAAAGAATCTGTACCCAGAAAACTACAAAATGCTCATGAAAGAAACTGAGGAAGACACAAAAAAATGCTCATGGATTGGAAGAACAAATATTGTGAAAATGTCTATGCTACCTAGAGCAATTTATACATTTAATGCAATCCCTATCAAAATACCATCAATTTTTTCACATAAATGGAACAAATAATCCTAAAATTTATATGGAAAAAGACTCTGAATAGCCAGAGGAATGTTGAAAAAGAAAACCAAAGCTGGTGGCATCACAATTCCAAACTTCAAGCTCTATTACAAAGCTGTAATCATCAAGACAGTATGGTACTGGCACTAAAACAGACAAATAGATCAATGGAACAGAATAGAGAGCCCAGAAATGGACCCTTAACTCTATGGTCAACTAATTTTCAACAAAGAAGGAAAGAATGTGCAATGGAAAAAAGACAGTCTCTTCAACAAATAGTGTTGGGAAAATTGGACAGCCACGTGCAGAAGAATGAAACTGGACCATTTCTTTACACCACACACAAAAATAGACTCAAAATGGATGAAAGACCTCAATGTGAGACAGGAATTTATCAAAATCCTTGAGTAGAAAAACAGTCAGCAACCTCTTCAACCTCAGCGACAGCAACTTCTCCCTAGAAACATTGCCAAATGTTTCCTGCCCAAAGACAAGGGAAGCAAGAGAAAAAATGAACTATTGGGACTTCATCAAGATCAAAAGCTTTTGCCCAGCAAAGGAAAGAGGCAACAAAACCAAAAGACAACTGACAGAATGGGAGAAGATATTTGCAAATGACATATCAGATAAAGGGCTAGTATCCAAAATCTATAAAGAACTTCTGGCCCAGCAAAAAAAAACCATTCAATAAAACCAAAACACAACCATCAGAATGAGAGAAGATATTTGCAAATGGCATAGCAGATAAAAGGCTAGTATCCAAAATCGATAAAGAACTTATCAAACTCAACACCCAAAGAACAAGTAATGCAATCAAGAAATGGGCAGAAGACATGGATAGACATTTTTGCAAAGACATCCAAATGGCCAACAAACACATGAAAAAGTGCTCAACATCACTCGGCATCAGGGAAATACAAATCAAAACCACAGTGAGATATCACCTCACACCAGTCAGCATGGCTAAAATTAATAAGTCAGGAAAGGACAGATGTGGCAAGGATGTAGGGAAAGGGGAATCTTCCTACACTGTTGGTGGGAATGCAAGCTAGTGCAGTCACTCTGGAGAACAGTATAAACGTTCCTCAAAAAGTTGAAAATAGAGCTACCCTACAATGCAGCAATCACACTACTGGGTATTTACCCAAAGATACAAATGTAGTAATCTGAAGGGCACATGCACCCACATGTTTATAGCAGCAATGTCCGGAATACCCAAACTATGGGAAGAACCTAGATGTCCATCAACATAGGAATAGATCAAGAAGATCACACACACACACACACACACACACACACA
This sequence comes from Spilogale gracilis, assembly GCA_004023965.1. Lineage (NCBI taxonomy): Eukaryota > Metazoa > Chordata > Mammalia > Carnivora > Mephitidae > Spilogale > Spilogale gracilis. The sequence continues at coordinate 11,457 of PITA01017210.1, read as the reverse complement.
CACACACGAATACTATGCAGCCATCAAAAAGAACAAAAGCCTGCCATTTGCAATGACATGGATGGAAATGGAAGGTATTGTGCTGAGTGAAATATATCAGTCAGAGAAAGACAATTATCAAATGATCTCTCTGATATGAGGAATTTGAGAAGCAGGGTGGGGGGTTGTGGGGGGTATGGAGGGAAAAAATGAAACAAGATGGGACAAGGGAGGGAGACAAACCATAAGAGACTCTTGAGGGGTGGGTCAGAGGAATAGGGTGGCTGGGTTGTGAACACTGGGGAGGGTATGTGCTATGGTGAGTGCTGTGAATTGTGTAGGACTGATGATTCACAGACCTGTACCCCTGAAGCAAATAATACATTATATGTTAATAAAAAAAGAAATAGCAAAATAAATAATAAGCATTATGCAATAAAGATAAAATTATCATAATTATAAAAATTTAAATGAACTGAATCTCAAGACACAAATGTGGGATTAGGGCAAAAGACATATACAGTTAGAAGTGTATCTTAAAGATAAAAACACAAAATAAAGATTTAGGCAGAGATATACAAGGCAAGTGGCAGCAAATAAAAGCAGCAGTGGTGATGTACTTGTGAAAATAAATTCAAAGTCAAAAGCACTCAAACAATGAAACAAACAAAAAAGAAAAAAACAAGGAAAATACATAATGCTATTGTGCAAAATGACCTAAGACAGACACTTTAGGATGCCCCTCCTCCCAGACAAAACACAGAACCACAAGGAGAAATGTATTTAAAAATATTATTGCCATTTATCCTATCTTTTTATTTTTATTTTTTATTATGTTCAATTAGCCAACAACCATATACATCATTAGCTTTTGATGTCATGTTCAACAATTCATTAGTTGCATGTATTCTTTTTTGTACTATAACAGCTGAAGTAGACCAAAAAATTGGAGTAAAGAAACATCAATTGTCAAACTAGATTGAAAGCTCTAAGCATGAATAGTCTGTACCTAGCAAGAATATGTTATTTTTCTCTTATACCCATGAAAGTTTTACAGTTCAGTGGAGTATCTGAGCTACAAAGAAAATCTTGAGCAATGGTTACCAGTTCAGGTTCAACAGGCTACATTCTCTGATCATAGCAAAATCCTAATCACAAAAAAAGAAAGAAAAAAACAATCCAACTAGTTAGAAACTAAGAAACTTCCCTCTGTAATTAGGATCAAAGTGAGAAATTAATTCCTAAGTCGCACCTTTTATACCAGAGTTTAGGAGACATAATAACCACAGTTAGAGGAAAGTGTATAGCCTCAAATCCTTTATATGTATATAAAAAGAAACTGAGGGAAAAAAATAACGGAGTTAAGAATTTGATTCAAGAGATCAGAAAAAGACAATAAAATTCAGTAAATATATGGAAATGAAACACCAAAACAAAATCAAGAAGAGGCAATTCATGGAAAGTTGAAATAAATAAAATAAATATAAAGTTAGGGAATATAAGTAAATTAAAAAGCTAGCCCTTTCATGTAATTAATTATATGGATTAGCCCTGGAAAATCTGTTCAAGTCGAAAAAAATACAGTATTATTAATTTAAAAAGGAAACATCACATCAAGTAGGTGGCAGTATCAGCTGAATCTGGTGGAATAGGAGGTGTAAGTCCAGAGCAGCATACCCAACCATTTAGGTAAAATGTGTGAGTCCCTGGGAAAAAATTAATTATGAAAATTCATGAAAAAATCCACAAGGGACCAAGGCGTAGAGAAAAAATAGGAAAAGTGTTCAAGCCTGTCATTTCAAACATACCAGTACCCATAAGCAGCATTACCAGACACATCTCCACTGGTATGGGACGACTGGGGCTGACAAAAGCAGATATGGCAGAGGTCCCAGGCTTCTTGTGGCAACCCTAGGGGTGTGAAATGTTCATGACCGCATGGGGCTTCAATGTACAGGGCAGGCTGGAAAGGACAGACCCAGAATAGTGTGGTGAGGGGCAGGGGGAGGAGAGGATGTGATGGGCAGTGTTTTGGGGTGGGGGGAGATGGACAGACCAGGACAGGACTGGCAGGGCCAAGGTTGACAGAAAGAGGTGGGACCTCATGGGATGGCAAGGGGTGAAACAAGATCAGGGACAGGGATGTGACTCAGTGTCCCAAAGTGGAATTCTCAGGGAGGACTATCCCACACTCATCTGTCTCCCATCCTACTTTTCTAACACCTCTGGCCTGGGGAATGGAAAAAAATTGCACAGAAGTTGATGCACCGGTTGTGCACTAATCAGGTTCCAACTCCATATCTTGTGGCCCAGGATGAGGGACTGCTGGGAACAAGGATCACTGGCATCTCCTCTGTAAGGTCACGTCTCCTCTGACAGAAGAAAGTCCACTGAGCCCTAAATGGATATCACTTCATAGCCTCTTCTGCATGTGCCCGGCATCCTCTCCCTAAATAGTTGCACTGTCACCCACCACCATCAGAGATTTGAAATTGGGTCTGTGGCCAGAAAGACAGGTCTGGGGGGATATTAAAATACCTTCTTCTTCCAAAGTTTGTTAACAAGACTTTGGACAGTGGGAGATGCAGGCGGGGCAGAACCCCTGGTCCTACCAAGGTTTAGGGAAGAAAGAGACAGGCAGATGGAGGAATGAATGGAAACAGACGAGAATTCTGAGGCCCCCTTCCCATGGAGGAGTAAACAGAGGCAGGAGACCAAATGGTGACCAGAGAAGCACAGAGAAACTCGAAAATGACCTAAGAAAAAAGGTAGTGATAGGAACAAGGGTGTGAAGAATGCACTGAATGTCTCCCTTGCACAGTGTGTCGGGTACCGGATCTCAGTTGAGCAGGGCTCAGCGGTCTACTCTGGAGCGCAGATCAGTAGTGAGTGGGTCATGCTGGATTGTCTGGTGAAGCATCAGGGCCAGAAGCCCTGCCCGGTTCATCATAGCTGTGCGCACCTTGTGCTCCTGCTCAACTAGCTCTTCCAGCTTGTGCAACTGTGGGAGGTGAACATGAGAGGGGGATCCGGGATGTCAGCCCACCCTTCAGCCCCGGTCAGCACTATAGCCTACCGCACGAATGCGCTCTAGGTCCACCTCAGCACGCCTCAGCTTCTCCCAGCAGTAGTGGAGGTTGCACAAGCGTTTGGGGAGGCAACAGAAATTACCAGTGACCTCAAAGACGTTGTGTACTAGTGGGCAACCGCACACCTCATCATCGGGTATCTGTGAGGAAAAATGAAGGATGATGTGGTGTGGAGGAGGGTAGAAATCCAGAGTGCTCCGTCAGGCACTATGAGAGGAATGGAGGATAAAGGGCAGCCTGGCAGGAAGGAGAAAAATGAGGAGTGACCGGGCAAGGGTGGGAAGAGGTATTCAGAGATCAGGTAGGGAAGAGAACGCAAAAGGGGGGTGACCATGCATGGAGGGTGAAGGAAGAAGTTAAACAAGCAGGAATGGAGGCATGGAGGTGATCAGGCAGGAAAGACAGAAGAATAGCAAGAGAGCAAACAGGAGTGAGAGGAAAGACGGAGGGGAAGTCTGACAGAGTAGATGAAAGAGGGTTGGTAAAGCATGGAAGAATTGAGGAATGAGACAGGAAGGGTGGGAGGAATAGGGGCTGGAGAAACAGGGAGGAAGAATGGATTCAGGAGATCACAAGCAGGGAGAAGGTGTCTGTGAGGCAGGCAGAATAATAATGGAGGGAAGTCTGAAAGTAAGGAAGAGAGGGAGGAAGAGAGGAATGTGGGGCAGTCAGGCAAGGGGTGAGAAAGGAATGTATGATGGTCAAGCAAGGAGAAGAGAAGAATGGGGAATGGTTATGCAGTGAGGAGCAAAGGAAAAGGAGATGGATGGTCAGACAGGGAAGGAGAGAGAAATGGAGGGGCTTAGGTCAGGCAAAGAGAAAGCAGCAACAGAAGGTAATCAGCCAGTAAGAAGGGGGGTATGTGGAGTGGTCAGGAAGGGAGAAGGGGACACATGAGGGCTGGTCAGGAGGTATGAAGGCAGTCATGCAGAAGGAAGAAAGAAACAGGATGCAATCAAGCAGAGAGGAAGAGAGGAATATGGTGGTCAGGCAGGGAGCAGGGGATGGATGAAGAAGGATGATGAGATAAAGTAAGAGTCACCTTGGTATCTCTTGAGTGCTCAGGGCACAGCACCTGGAGCCTTTTACAGTACCTCTTACTCTCCGGGTTGTAAACATCACAGAAGAGCCTTGTGGCCCTGAGGAGATGTGGAAAGTGAAGTGCTAAGGGTCAGTAAAACAGGGGTCCCACCCTGAACCCCTATCCATACTTTGTCCCTAACCCCCCATACCCTGCCCCTAATCCATCCACCTCTGCCTCTGAGCCCACCTTGCTGCTGACCTGTCCACAGCATGCCTTTCACCCCGACTAGCACTCACACTCACCCTTCAATGCAAGTGGGGTACATGGACCCGAAGGACGACTTGCTCTCATACTAGGAAGAAAGGGTACAAATGGAAGTAACTATGCATGGACACAGCATGCCCTCCCATTACAAAGCCCCAAACAACACATTTGTCCCTGTGGCTCCTATGCACCTGCCTGCCCAGCCGATGTCCCCCCTCACCATTGGCTGGTGCTCCAATCTTGGCCCTCATACTAAGGGTCGAAGAGAACCACAAATAGGGAAGAACCATGGATGTGCGTTGCATTCCTTTCTACAACAAACACTCAGGCACCAAAACTACTCTCCTAACCCATGGATTCCACCCAGCCAAAAACACCTTTGCCCCATCTGCCCCCAGCCAATTCCCCAACCTTGGCAAAACAGCGTTCCATGTGGCGCAAGGCAACAGGCATGCTGACTGACTGCCCGCAGGAGACACAGAAGATCTGCAGGTTTAGGCTGTTCCTGCTACTTCTGTTGGTCTGCACAGGACAGTGGAAGGGCCAGTGAAGCAGTAGAGGGGGAATGGGGCAGGGCAAGATTTCAAATACCTTTCTGCTGCACCCCACCCATTCCCATTCACCTCCTCATCGTTGCACACAGCCTGCTGCTTGCCGCGCAGAATTATGGCCTCGAGTTCATGGAAATGGCATTCCATGTCCTTCAGACGGGTGTGAGTGTCCTGCTGCTCACGGTGGATGCGTTCCAGCATTTTTTTGCCATACTCCTCAGCAATGCAGGGGCTCTTCTGCCACTGCTGGATGCGCTGTGGCAGAATATCATAGATGCGGCTGGAAAGGGAGCCAGCAATAAATGGAAGGGGCCATCAAAAGGAGAAACTGATTAGTGACTGAATGGTGAATGTATAGCATAATGTATAGTAGATGACTGAATGCTGGGGAATGGGTGATTGAATGGGGGATGGATAGATGGGTAAATGACCATAAGGGTGGATGAGTGGGTTGGTGGATAGAATATGTATGGGGGTGTTCAGTGGGTGGGTTGCTGTAGGGTGGACGGATGGCCAGGTGCATGGCTGAATGGTGGGAGGATACATGCGTAGAGAGATAAACAGACTTTTGGATGGCGTAGTTTATGCCCTACTCCACAACCTGTTGCTTAGCTTCACTCACTCAGCTGCCAGTTTCATGCCACAGTCATCCGAGCAGTACTTGGAGCCTGGCCGGGTGGGGTACACACAGCCAGGTCCCAGGCACTGCCGCAGCAAGGCTAGCTCCTTGGCATCTCTCTTCTTTGTGTGTTTCCACTTCTCCATGAGCTTTTGCTTCTGCTTCTGCTTCTGCTTCTCTTCCTGTGGGACAAGAATGATCAAAGCAGGGATAGGAGAGTTTATGTCAGCTTCCTGACTTTGTACCCCTGCCCTGTATTCTACTCCTAACCCCTGTCTTCATGCCGTGCCCCAATTCCACCATTTATGTCACCTTCCACTCCATCTTTATCTTCAAATTCTCCATTTTCTTCACATCCACTCCTGGTTTCTGCAGCACACGATCCAGAAACAGGAACTCTTCAGTGTCACTCATCCAGGGCTGTAAGCCAGAAAAATGCTAGCAGGTCTTCCCAAACTGTTTTTTAAATGATGTTGGGCCACTCCCTTGCCTTTGTTCTCCTCGTTGCTGACCCTCTCTGCCTTCAGTGTCCACTTCTTTCCACCCAGGGTCCCCGACATACCCTCATCGGTCTCTGTCAAAAATCCCCCATGCAAAAGCCCTGGCATAGGTTTCAGTCCTGAGACAGGTCCTTTTCAGACAACATCTGGGGTGTGGCTATTAGCTGAGAGGCTCCCTTTGCTGCCAATGGCACTGCCAGCATCTGGGATGGGCTGTACTTCTGCAGTCAAGAGTAGGCAGCTATGACCTGGCAGTGGCCAGTGAGACCATGGCAAGGTCTCTGAGGGCATGACAGGCAAGAGCTAAAGGGAAAACCCTTGCACCAGCTCCACTCCCCCATCCACCCTTTGTCCTGGACTTAGCAGACACCAGGGATTATAAGTAGGGTTCCTGTGCTGGTGGGAGGAGAGCTCTGGGTTGGCACTAAATTAGTGGGAACAGACACCTTCTGGCCAACATGGCCAGGTCCCACTGCACCTGCCTGGGACTGACAGGCATCACTTGGCACTGCTTGCCCACTTTATCCAGACACACTTGGGTGGTCCATCTCAACCCATTTGGCCCACCTGAATGCATAAGGCCCTGCCCATCTCCTCAAAAAAGCTAGACTACATTCCCTTACATTTGGTTAACTCAGTCTGCCCCACCCTTCAGGGCACACTTACTACCCAGCTTACCCTGAACCGCGGACCCAAACCAACTCTGCCTAGCCCACTCAAATATGCACGACCCCTCCCCTGAGAAAACTCTGCCCACCCATCTTCCCCACCTAGTCCACCTAGTCTCTCCAGGAAATGGCTGCCAGACTTCTGCATGGACACATTCTGTGTCACCTTACACTCCCAGCACAGCTGGGAGTCCCATACTCTGCACCAAGGTATACCTAGCCCTGTCCGGTGCAAGGCCCTGTCCTCTTCCCAGACTCTCTCAGCCTCATATGCTTCTCCCCACTTCCCGTACATAGCGGATTCTGCCTTACCTCCCACGTGCTAAGCCCTACCCCCACTCCCCACGTGAACAGGCTGGGTCATGCTCTGTCTACCCTGACTCACCTAGAATAATTTGATGATCCTTATTCTGAAAAGCACTCCTACTTGTACCCAGTGACACCAAGTAAAATATATAAATATACAAAATTTTAAAAAATGCATGAGTGTATAAAAATGCTCACATACTGGGCACCTGGGTGGCTCAGTGGGTTAAAGCCTCTGCCTTCAGCTCAGGTCATGATCTCAGGGTCCTGGGATCCAGGCCCACACCGGGCTCTCTGCTCGGCAAGGAGCCTGCTTCCTCCTCTCTCTCTGCCTGTCTCTCTGCCTACTTGTGATCTCTCTGTCAAATAAATAAATAAATATCTTTAAAAAAATGCTCACACACAAATCACTCTCAGTGATTAAAAGAGCAAGTACACACACTGAAAGAATATACACTTTTGATTAAGACAATTATCAGTTGGGGAACTCACACTATTTTTGAGCTAAAGATGCAATATTAATTAAAAAAACTGACTCTGGAATTAGCCTTAAAGAAGTCTAAACACATACCAATGAATAACTATCACATAGGGCACAGATAAGTTACATTAGATATTAATAAAAGGTTTAACTTTTTAAAACTGAAAACACACTTGTAAGTAACTCTTGCTAAAAAGAAAAATAACTAAAATTAGAAAAAACAACCTAATAAGACCAAGAACAATACATACCCAGCTGTGGAACTTTAAGATTAAAATATGAGAAAAGAAAGAAATTAGTGATCTGAGTATTCAATCCAAATTAGAGCAAGTCACTATCCCGACTCCAAAGACCCCCATTATTAACCCCCAAATTCCTTTCTATGACCCCACGCTCAATTCTCTAATCACAGAACCTACGCTCCCTCGTCAAAGTTCTCCAAACTACCTCAGCGCTGAGGAGGCGCTAAACCGTGAGGAACCTCGTGGCAGGTGCAGAAAAAAGGTCCGGTAAAGCTACTTCCGGCTCCGGCATTGACCTTAACCCCGCCCCTTCTTGAATGTGTTGGATTTGCGCTTGCTCGAGATTCCCTGCAGAACTGCTATACTGCCCAAAGTTGGAAGAGCATAGTTTCAGAGAAACCACCTCTGTACATGTGCCATTCTGCAGAACAACACCACAGGCCTACAGGGATACACTTATCTCCACTGATGTCAGCACCAAATTTCATATATTGGAGTGATGATTGATAACTACATTATTGTATATGGCAGGGAAATTGATCCTCTTATCATTTCCAATTATTTTGAATAACTTCAATTACTATTTTACTATTTTCTATTATTTTAATCATGTGGTAAGCAATGAGGAAAACAAATAAAAACACATAAATAGTCAAGAGAGTAGAAAAAGATTTATAGAAAATCCAGGAACTAAAGAAAGCAAAATTTAAGCAGGTAGGAATAAATTCATATTTGAAGTTCATATTTTATTGCATAATCAGTAATAGAAACTTATTAATGGGTCAACTCTCCAGTTAAGGTCAAAATTGCCATTTTGGATGAAAAAATAACAAATCTAGATATATGCTGTTTATGCCAAACTTAGCAAATCATTAAGATACAGAAACATTTGAAATAAAAGGATGGAAGAAAATTTTCCAGGTGCATGCTAATCAAAATAAAGCAAGGTCAGTTATTGTAGTATCAGACTAAAAAGACTATGAAAAAAATTATTAATTAGGATGAAAAGTTTAAGCCTCTGCCTTCAGCTCAGGTCATGGTCCCAGAGTCCTGGGATCAAGCCCCACATTAGGCTGCCTGCTCAGCGGGAAGCCTACTTCTCCCTCTCTCACTCCCCCTGCTTGTGTTCCCTCTCTGGCTGTGTTTCTCTCTGTCAAATAAATAAAATCTTTAAAAAAAATTAGGATTGAAAAGATCATTCTCTAATGACATTCACCATTAATATGTAAAAAATTTCAACCTTATACACAATTAAATGGTGTAAAATAAATACAAAGAAAAATATATTAGAACAAAAGGTAAAAATAGAATAATAATATTTCCACTGTAGAATATTACAACCTCATTGCTCTTTTAATTCTCACTCACCCTTCAAGACTCAGCTTTGGCACCACTGTCTGGGAAGATCTCTTTGCTTCCTTTTCAACTGGACGACCAGACTCTCTTCTGAATGAACTTTTGGACGTAATTATAATAGCAAGGTCGTTCCTGTTATTTTAACCTTGAAATTAAGGAGGAAATGAGAGCATTGCTTGAACCCTTCACACCTGTTTTGTGTCCATCTTCCTCACTAGAAACGAAGGTAGGAACAATGTTGGTCTTGGTCAATGCTGGTTGCCTGGTGCCCAGTTTACTCCCTGGCACATGGGGGTATCCAGTAGCCATCGGTGATCATAGGAATGCATCAGGGCCCCCACCCCTCAAGAGTTGTTGCAAAATGGCAAATTACTGTAATTTATCTGGCTCCATATTCTTCCTTGAAGATAAAAGCAAACAGATGCCGGAATTTATATTAGAGTTATGTTTAACGTATCATTGACAAGAAAAGCAGGGTTCAAAAAATGTTTAAGATCTTTCTGTTAAGAAGCTATTTTTCCCTGATTCAAGGCTGGCGTCTCATGACAGGGTCCCCAGCCAGTTTAGGGATTGGGAGATTAGAAATCCAGGCTGAACTCAGAAGTAGTCTCTGAACTCTAAAGAAAGTATTATCTCGCTATGGTCATGAAAGTTTATAAGCACTATTTGTGGGGTCCAAGCTAATTTTTTAACTTCTCTTTGAGTTATTTTTCACCACTGTGGCCCACTCAGTGAGTCTTGGACAGCTTTTCCTCTCCTTCATCTCTGACTTCATACCTACTTCTCCAGTGTCTTGTGTCTCTTTACTGCTGCTTTCTTTCATTCCCAAGTCCATAGCACTTGTTCAGGTTTCTCATATTTTAGATCATAATGAACTATGCCTCTGAAATGTGACTGATTGATCCATTTTGCCTCTAGGGATTGTCTTCCCAAAGGACCACAGATGGAGAAATATGTCACCATCCTCCTTGGGAATCTTCCTTGAATCTCCAGAATCAGAATCTGTTCTCCACTCTATGATGTACCCCTCAAATTTCTCTATGAAAGGGCCCCACTTTCCTGGGGCAGATAAGTCCTCTTCCCAGGCCCTCCAGGGGTCAAACACTCAAGGCATCCTGAACATTCACCCTCTTGTCAATCTATCACTGGCTTCCACATATCAGGCCTTTGCTCTGGCCTGCCCTTCTTATTTCGCTAAATCCTACTCACCTTTCAAGACTTAGCTTTGGCACCACCATCTGTGAAGTTCCCTCTACTTCTTTTCCAACCTGGTGGCCTGATTCTCTTTTGAATGTACTTTCAGGCATTCTTAGAATAGTGATGGGTGTTCCTTTTACTTTAATCTTAGAATTATAAAGGATAAGGAAATGTTTGCCTGTACCTCTCACATCTGTTCCAAGTTTATCTGTTTTAGTCTGTCATCATTCTGCTTGTCTCTCAAGGCTAAGCTCAGTTGCTTGCCCCGCTAAGATGCCTTCTTCAAACCCCTTGTTCCTCCCTCTTCAGTTTTTCCACAGCAATTCTGTAATTCTGCTTTGCATCATTGTGTGCATGGCAGGGTTCTCTCCTCTACCAGACACTTAAGGCAAAGTTGAATGTGAATGCCTTGACTCCTAGCCCAGTGCTCCTACCACGGTTTCTAGTGATTCTTGACTTATTGCTTTGGCCTCTTCTGACATCCCAGATATAGTAGATGTTAAGTGCTTTGTGAGCAAAAGAGTACCTCTTTAGAGACAAACATTAGAATGGCCATCCAGATGGGATGGAGCAAGAACATGAACCAACCCAAGAGCAGATACTCTAAATTTAACTTTTCCTCTGCAGACTGCTGCTGCACTTATAATTTTGGTTTTTATAACATCTACTATATCAAATTTTCTTTTATGGATCATTATTTGGGTATCATATCTAAAACTCTTTGCCTAACCCAAGATCACAAAGATTTTCTCCAATATTTTCTTTCAGAAGTTTTATAATTGTATATTCAACCTATAGGTCTATGACCTGTTTTATTTAATTTTTGTCTAAGATGTGAGATGTAAGTTGAAGTTCATCTTGTTTGGGGAGGTTTTTTGGAGTTTTTTATACAGTTATTTGATTCCTTCAGAATTATTTATTGAAAAGACAACCTCTTCTCAATCGAAAAGACTTTGCACTTCATTAAAAAAACAGTAGGCAAAAACTGTGGAAAGAGCCAAGGTGCCCATCAACAGATGAATGGATAAAGAAGATGTGGTACATATATACAATGGAATACTACGCCTCCATCAGAAAGGATGAATATCCAACTTTTGTAGCAACATGGACTGGACTGGAAGAGATTATGCTGAGTGAAATAAGCCAAGTAGAGAAAGTCAAGTATCACATGGTTTCACTTA
>PITA01017209.1:31872-44004 GCA_004023965.1 Spilogale gracilis | reverse complement strand
ACTGTCCTCTATATTACCCCTTATGCACCACAAGTAAGTGAAACCATGTGATACTTGACTTTTTCTACTTGGCTTATTTCACTCAGCATAATCTCTTCCAATCCAGTCCATGTTGCTATAAAAGTTGGATGTTCATCCTTTCTGATGGAGGCGTAGTATTCCATTGTATATATGGACCACATCTTCTTTATCCATCCTCTGTTGAAGGGCACCTGGGCTCTTTCCACAGCTTGGCGATTGTGGCCATTGCTGCAATGAACATTGGGGTACATATGGCCCTTCTTTTCACTACATCTGTATCTTTGGGGTAAATACCCAGTAGTGCAATTGCAGGGTCATGGGGTAGCTCTATTTTTAATTTTTAAAGGAATCTCCACACTGTTTTCCAAAGCTGCTGTACCATTGCATTCTCACCAACAGTGTAAGAGAGTTCCCCTTTCTCCGCAGCCTCTCCAACATTTGTTTTTTCCTGACTTGTTAATTTTGGCCATTCCGACTGGTGTAAGGTGGTATCTCAGTGTGGTTTTGATTTGAATTTCCCTGATAGCTAGTGACGCTGAACATTTTTTCATGTGTCTGTTAGCCATTTGTATTATCTTATATGGAGAAATGCCTCTTCATGTCTCTTGCCCATTTTTTGATGTGTTTATTTTCAAATAAATGGATATTTCTCCCTTTTTTTTTTTAACTGGCTGGAGGTCTAAAATAACCAATCAGAAAAAGGCTAACTTGAGTCCTTGTATTTGTTTCTTAATTCTTATGATAAAGATTATTTTATTTTTTTAAGATTTTATTTATTTATTTATCCATTCATATGAGAGAGAGCCGATGAGTAAGCACATGTGCACCAGCAGGGGGAGGGGCAGAGAGAAAGGGAAAAGCAGGCTCCCCACTGAGCAGGGAACCCCACACTGGCTGATCCGAGGACCATGGGATCATGACCTGAGCCAAGGGCAGACATGTAAGTGACTGAGTCACCCAGGTGCCCCTGATAAAGATCATTTTGAAAAACTCTGTTTAAAATGTTTGCCACTGCCTGAATGCTTACTGTGTTGTGGAGGTTGCTAATTTCAGAAGTTAATTGACTTTTTACTTAGGAGTTGGAAACAGTCTCTTGTGAGGCACTCTGAAGCTTCCCTTGCCAGCATTGTTCCTTCATTTATGAGGACATTTCCTCCATTGAAGTTTAGTTTGATTAGTTCAAGGTCTTAGAATTAACTATTTTTTAAACTTGTGATCCCTTACTTATAGGCATATAAATAATATATTTTGGCACAACGAGCCTGTTTGTTTCCGCTTTACCATAGTTCTCTTGGTTCAGACCCATTTTGTAAGTACTTGGACAATGAAACATTAGTAAATAATTAATAGTAATAAGTATGTTGTGGAAAATCTGGTGAATGCAAAAATTCAGACTTTTATTTCTTTAAAGATTTTATTTGACAGAGAGCACACAAATGGGGGAGAGGCAGCAGGCAGAGGGAGAAGCAGGCTCCTCACTGAGTGGGGAGCCCAGCACAGGGCTTGAACCCAGGACTCTGAGATCATAACCTGAACTGAAGGCAGATGCTTAACCAATAGAGCCACCCAGGTGCCTCTCAGGTCATCTTCTGAAACATAACCACTGTTGAATATTTTGACGTATTTGCCTTTTTTTTCTAAACGTCTGTATGGTATTGCCAAAGAAATTTCAATGGAATCAGGACTTTGGTATCAAGTTTCTGCATTGTAGCTTTCTTTTTTTAAAAAAAATATTTTATTTATTTATTTGAGAGAAAGAGAGTGAGTGAGAGAGAGCATGAGGGGGAGAAGATCAGAGGGAGAAGCAGACTCCCGGTGGAACTGGGAGCCCGATGTAGGACTCAATCTTGGAACTCCAGAATCATGACCTGAGCTGAAGGCAGTGGCTTAACCAACTGAGCCACCCAGGCGCCCCCGCATTATAGCTTTTTGCTAAGTAATAATTTCTGAGTCATTGAGAATTCTTGGAAAGTGTTGTCTCCCTCTTCAGATGGGAGTTTAATAAATGAACAGTTATTTACGGAAGCATGATTTTTAGGGGTGGGGTTTTGGGGTGGGTGGGAGGTATCCTTCAGATGTTCCTTTCAGGGGTATATTTACCATATCCTCTGGGAGTGCTGATGCCAGTAGCTTTCCTCTTCCATGGATTATCACTGACCTTCAGTATTTTGTTATACTAGAAAAAAGATTTTTGTAAAATTGTCAAAATACTCAGCTTTTGTTCATAAAGACATGAATTCTTTTCCCTCCCAACCTAGACTACAATTGCACTCAGTGATGGTCCAAAACGTGTTCCAGTGACCCAGCAAATTCCTCCTCAGAATCCGTTATCTGCAAATAGTGGCCAGGCCCAGCGGGTCTTGTGTCCTTCAAATTCCTCCCAGCGAATTCCTCCACAAGCACAAAAGCTCGTCTCCAGCCATAAATCGGTTCAGAATCTGAAGCAGAAGCAATTGCACGCAACCAGTGTCCCTCGTCCTGTCCCTAGGCCACTGAATAATACCCAAAAGAAGGAGCAGCCATCATCATCAGCCCCTGGTAAATCAGCTTTTTGAAACTTCTGTTGGATGGTTATTATTCCTTTTAGTTGCTTAAAAAAAGGGCTGGGGGGCAAGTGAATAGACTGCATTTATTGTCTCGAGCCCTCACATTTACTTCATTTTTATTGCTGATGAGGAGAAAACCTGATGTCAGGTTGAAGTAGCAGGGTCTCCTTTGGGCCAGCCCGGTGCCCAGGATGGAGAGCTGATTCCTACCCTCCTGGTACGCTTGAGGAGCTAAAAGCTTCCAAGGTTGCGAGTGTGGAGGGTAGTTGGGGAAAGTGGATGGACTCAGATGGACTGAGGCCAGTTGGGTAAGGTCATGGTGGGCATGTGGCTATGTCGCAGAGGGGAGCTTCATCCCCTGTGAATCGGGAAATTGCTGAAAGTTTTTTGAGCAGAGAAGGGGCTGACCTTTTAGAAAGAAGCTTCCTCTGGATGTGAGGAATAAAGTGGAAGGTAATAGGGCTGCACTCCAGGGCAGCAGACAGGAGGCAGGCTGTTGGAGGTTAAGGCAAAGACGGCAGCGGCCTGAACTGGGTGGTGCAGGGTGGATAGTAGTGGTTAGTATTTACCAGCTTTGCCTGCTCACAGAAGTGCTTCCTGCATCCACATTGTCTCGTTCTATCTTCAGAAACACTGAGAAGGGAGTCTTGTTATTTTTTTTTTTTTAAGATTTTATTTATTTGACCGAGAGATCACAAGTAGGCAGAGAGGCAGGCAGAGAGAGAGGAGGAAGCAGGCTCCCTGCTGAGCAGAGAGCCCAACGTGGGACTCGATCTCAGGACCCTGAGATCATGACTTGAGCTGAAGGCAGAGACTTAACCCACTGAGCCACCTAGGCACCTGTGGGAGTCTGTTATTAACTCTGTAAAAACAGAGGAGGAAGCAGAGACTCAGAAGCACTCACCCTCAGATGCAGCCAGGATGGAGACGTGCAGACAAAGTCGAGTGCTTACTGAGGATGCAGACAGGATAGAACGGGGCAGTAAACTGGACATAGGGATGGTGGTATTTATGGTATCAATGGAGACAGTGAAGCGTGGAGGGAGAAACCAGTCAGAGCCCTCATTCAGGTATCTGAGCAGAGCGTACCCTGCTGCTGGTGGAGTCTGAAGTGGAAATGTCCTGTATCTCCACTGGCTGATGACTTCAGCACCCTGCCATGCAATTGGTTTATTGTACATTTTGCTAACTCCGTGGCTTCTATTTTTAAATTTTTTTTTTTAATATTTTATTTATTTGACAGAGAAACGCAGCTAGAGAGGGAACACAAGTAGAGGGAGTGAGAGAGGGAGAAGCAGGTTTCCCACCGAGCAAGGAGCCCGATGTGGGGCTCGATCCTGGGACTCCAGGATCATGACCTGAGCCAAGGGCAGTCTCTTAACCAACTGAGCCACCCAGGCACGCCTCAGTGGCTTCTATTTTTATATTTCCCCTTGACAACTAATCTAGTGGAAGGAAGGTGGTTGGTTTATGTTTTGTTGAACGTTTTTACTAACTTGTAAATATGGACAGTGGACTAGCCCACCTAGTGAGGGAAAAGGTGATGGGTCGGAGCTTATCATGGATGGAAATTTTGGCAATTCACCTTTAGAAGCTTTTTGTTTGGAAACTGAAGCTTCAGGGAGAGTCCGCTTAGTTTCATGTCTCGAAATTATCAGAGGGCCTAGCTGTATCTGTATCTGCTCGTCTTTATTCTAGAAGTCTGACTTCACCTGGTAAGAGTCAGGATATGGTGTGATAAGCTTTTTTCTATAAAGAAGACTAAAAATAGCCCAGAGCTACCATTCTGGTCATTACCATTAATATTTTGGTGACCATTCTTCATTTCTGTTCATAGGGTTTTAATTACTTAGAGTTATTCTAAAATAATTGTAGTTATTCTAAAAGCAGATTTTTAATTTATTCTATATAGGAAATAATTCTGAAAAGGAACTGGCAACAAAACAGAAAAATGAAGAATCAAAAAAGTAAGCTTTATCTTATTTGCAAAGTCCTGTGCTATCATTTTATTAGAATACACCGTGGCAAGTTTAATTATGGGAACATGTTAAAAAAAAAAGGTCTTTATATTTTCACTCAGAAAATATAAATGTTTCCAAAGTCTAACCTTCCAAAAAAAAAAAAGGAATTTTAATGGTGTTTAGAAGGGACTCAAGCTTTTCTTATTGCTTTCCAAATTTAGAAGAAAACTTGTGTGAATCTGTTACAGGAGTTTGTAAAATAAGTTTCTCTCTACCCTCAGAGGTAACTATTACATATAGTTTAGGTATGTTTCTATATTTCTATTCTTATATAAGAGCAAGTTTATTAAACAAAAGGCAGTCATGTTTCCAAATTGTAGACACATGTATGTATGACTCTGCACTTCTTTGACATTATCAGTTGAATTATTTTTTAATATCTTCCCCAGATATTTTCCAAAAGTCTCAATTTCTGAACTGTCTAGACTCTAGAATGTAGAATGTAATGTCTAGAATGTAGTAGGAGGAGCCAAGTATGAACTCACAGGATTTTTGCTTTAGCTGCCTATAATAGCAGCTTTCTGAGAATCTAACTCCAGAGGTTCTCACCTCGCCCGCCCTGTAGGATCCATCCCACTTGTTTTGTCAGGGTGATTCTCCACCCTAGAGAGTTTAACATCTCTGGGATAGAGGAGAAGGCCAGGGTTAGTCTGTGAGAGGCCCACAGAGAGTTCTGAAGACTTCCTCCAGTTGCTTACCTAACCTTTCATGTAGTCTTCAGTGGTGGTGATAATAGGTCTGTAATTCAGAGCATAGTAGTGCCTTGGGACACTTTGCATTAGTGCTTCAGCTCTAAAAGTCCAGATTGTTTCTTGACACGGACTCATACAGTCATTGGCAGGTGAGGGAGTGGGCGGATTTACTCTCAATGGAGACTCATATATAGTGGTTATTGGCTTGGTTCTTGCCAAGGTACATATTGAATACAACTTCAGTTATTTTATACGTATATCTACAACTCATTAATAAATAGTTAGAAAATATTTGTTTTCTTCCCATTTTAAAATGTTCAAATTTTCTCCTAGAAGGCAGTGGGCTTTGGAAGACTTTGAAATTGGTCGTCCACTGGGTAAAGGAAAGTTTGGTAATGTTTACTTGGCGAGAGAAAAACAAAGCAAGTTTATCCTGGCTCTTAAAGTATTATTTAAAGCCCAACTGGAGAAGGCAGGAGTTGAGCATCAGCTGAGAAGAGAAGTAGAAATACAGTCCCACCTTAGGTAAGTTTCCGGATTGATGTTCAAAAGAATGTGGTGCAGAACTTAGTTACTGAGAGTTAAATGATGGCAGACCTGCTCTGTAGGACTGCAGAGAGTGATTTTTCTTTTTTTAAAGATCTTATTTATTTGACAGAGAGAAACACAGCTAGAGAGGGAACACAAGCAGGGGTAGTGAGAGAAGGAGAAGCAGGCTTCTTGCCGAGCAGGGAGCCTGATGTGGGGCTCGATCCCGGGACTCCAGGACCATGACCTGAGCCGAAGGCAGACGCTTAACGACTGAGCCACCCAGGTGCCCCTGCAGAGAGTGATTTAATTCATCATTTCTCAAGGATTTATCTAGACAAGTGCTGTGATCCTGAAAAATCACTTGCAGATTTATGCTTTCTTAATGAACTATGTACATGAGCCAAGTTTCTGTGTGTCTACGCGTGCGTGCGCGTGCGTACTTACTTAAGGGGAATGATAGATACTTCCGAGCTCTAAGCAGAGGTTCCAAACTGGCAGCCTCTGCAAGTTGACTTTAGCCAGTGGTCTTTTTCTTTTCTTTTTTTGCTTTCATTATTTTTTCAGACTTGAATCAGTCGTTGATATGACAACCTGGCCACGTCGCAGCTGTATCCTTCCCTGGCAACAGCTGGCTGGAGCTGAGGGCTGCTGGCCTGGGATGTGTTCTCAGCTGCCCCAAGTCCTCAGCAGCCCACGTCTCCCTCTGAACACCACTTTAAAGTTGTGTCTCCTAGTGTTTGGGGATCAAACTGCTGTGGGAAGGCCATGTCTCTCTTTCTCTAATGTGCAGAGAATTAATATTTAGCCAAATTTTCCCCCCTAAGAATAAAGATGGCCTGAAGGAAGGAAATAGTCTTAACTTAACCTGGGGTCCGTTAATACCTTGTAATGCTTGTCAGCTGACTGCAGATGTCTGTATCCCCCTCCCCCCCCCGCCCCATATTCAAAGTCGGGGCGGGAAATCTGTGATCAGAACCAGTTTTCACTAGTTTTACATGAGGGACTTGATTAGTAGTTAGTACATATTTTTATCTTTTGCAAAACCAGGTGTTAGAGTATTCGTCCTTTGTTGCAGGCATCCAAATATTCTCAGACTGTATGGTTATTTCCATGATGCCACCAGAGTTTATCTAATTCTAGAATATGCACCTCTTGGAGCTGTCTACAGAGAACTTCAGAAACTGTCAAAGTTTGATGAGCAGAGAACTGCTACTGTAAGTTATTATCCTGACTAATTCTGTTTTCTCTACTCCTGTCCTACATAACAATGTGCCTCTTGTTATAGTTCAGTGGCTTAGAGAGCTTAATGGGATCAGGTGTTTGAATGAAGGAATAAGAATACCTTAGTTGTACTCTATGTACAGGTAAGCTCAGGTACCAGGGGCAATACTGTGGCTGCTTTGTTTCCATAGCTTTCCTTTGTGAAAATGTATATATGAAAAGTTGTCCTTTTTAAAAAAATAATTTATTTTAGAATAGTTTTGGATTTCAAGAATATGAAGATAGTGCAGGCTTCTTTTCTCCTGTTCATCATCCATTAGTGTGGTCCTACTAGAAACGTGGCTTATCACTGGGGGTGTTGGCCTTGGTGACCTGGCTGAGGTGACTCCGTTAGGTTTCTTTGCCGGGAAGTCACTCCTTCTGTCTTTCCATACTGCGCGGTGCTCTGTCCTGGCCACACTGAGGGAGGAGTAGGGATTGTGTCCCCCCTACACTTCTATCTGCATACATCATTTAGGATTCTTCTGCATCAGAGATTTATCTGTTCTCATTTACTCAGTCATTTATTAATGTGGACTCATGATGGATATTTTATACTTTGAGTTATAATCTCATACTGCTTTATTTTGCTGCTCACAGTGTTCCAGCTTTGGCCTTTGGGATCCCTTTCACATGGTTCCTGTTCCACCATCAAGTGTGCTATGTGTTTTAGTGCTTCCTTGCATCTGGCCCTACAATGTGCTGCACCTCCTGTCCCAGTCCTAGAACCTGCCATGTCTCCAAGGACCCCTGGTTCCTTTTATCTGAAAATGTTACTAGAAACCAAGACCGGAGCGCTAGAAACGTCATTGCTACCGGAGTGTCCTCTTGTCTAGGCTCGGCAAACAGAACAGGGACATAGATGTGTATACGAATCTGTGTATATACATGAATCTATATTTTTATCCATTGTATCTACAAACTTTGAGTCCAGTGCCACATGGATCATTCTACCCTCTTTCCCTTATTTATCTTTAGCCTCTCATTCCAACCTTGAAAAACCTGGATCCTACCAGCCACCAATCGTTTAATTACGGAGTTCCGGTGTACATGTGTATGGTATCAGAATGATTAGCCAGTTAGCCCTGTGGGGAAACAACTATATGCATTGAAGAGGCATCTGTATCCTTCCAGGGCATGAGCACGGTAGCTCACATTTTATTGCTGAACAATAATCTGAAGCATGGATATAGTTCAGTTTATCCCTCCATCTGTTGAAGGTTATCTTGGTCGCGTCCAGTTATTGGTAATTATGAATAAAGCTGCACTGAACGTCTGCATGCATGTTTTTGTGGAACATAAGTTTTCAGCAGAGGTGAAAACTAGCTTGTGAAGTAAGATCACGTGTAGCTTTGTTAAAAAAACAAACAAACAAAAACTGTTAAAACTGTCTTCCAAAGTAAACAGACGGTCTTTGCATTCCCCCCAACCAAGGCATGTGTTCTGGTTCCTCCTCCTCCACTAGCGATTGGTATTGTCAGTGCTTTGGATTTTAGTCACTGTCATAGGTGTACATGGTACCTCATTGTTTTAATTTGCAATTCTCTAGTGATAAAAGATGAGCATCGTTTCATGTGCTTATTTGCCATGTGTATATCATCTTTGAGGTGTCTGTCAGATTTTTTGCCCATTTTCAATTGGCTTTTGGTTGTCTTGCGTTTTAAGGGTTCTTGTATATTTTGAAGACAAGTCCTTTATGACATGTGTTTTTTTTTTTTTTTTTAAAGATTTTATTTATTTATTTGACAGAGAGAAAACACAGCGAGAGAGGGAACACAAGCAGGGGGAGTGAGAGAGGGAGAAGCAGGCTTCCCGCCGAGCAGGGAGCCCGATGTGGGGCTCGATCCCGGGTCTCCGGGATCATGACCTGAGCCGAAGGCAGTCGCCCAACCAACTGAGCCACCCAGGCGCCCCATGACATGTGTTTTATAAAGGTTCTCTCCCTGCCTGTGGCTTGTCTTTTCATTCTCTTACCTAGATGTAATCTTAAAATCCAACGTAAGAAGGTTTTTGTTTTTTTCCCCTATGGATTGGCTGCTTTATTAGAATGAAATTACTTGTTTGAAGAAGTAGAGAGTCTTTGAGTGGTTCTTTGTTGAACTGGCAGCTGATTAGTGGTTACTTTGCTTTCTGTTTCTGGGTAGTATGGGCACTCAGTTGCTTTTTGGCATTGGTTTAAATGGCAGTACTTTAAATCCTTGAAATAGTTATACTTTTGAAATCACAGCACATTGGTGAATGACCCTTTGGTCTTGTCTCAGCAATAAGACATTTTAAGCTTAAGCATTTGCTTTTTGGATAAGTAGAAATAGATTCTTTTACTTTTTAAATTGTAGTTGTCTTATTTAATCAGTGGTTAATACTTATGCTACTACTCCATTTTCTTTAATCCAGATGGAGTTTATGTTGATATAAGCACATAGGTATTGGAAAGAAAAGCTTGCCTCTTTCTAGATTCCTTAGTAGAATGATTATTTATACATCATTTCCCTTTTCTGATTAATTCAAATAGAACTAACTGTAGACAAATATTAGGGACCTTTACACATAGTCATAGTCTGATACGGGAGGTGTGAAGGAAGTAGGTGCTGAAGAGGTCTGCTTTAACTACTTGCTTTTTTCTTTTTTTAAGATTTTATTTACTTATTTGAGAGAGAGCATGAAAGCAAGAGAGGACAAGAAAGGGGAGTGGCAGAGGGAGAAGCAGAAGCAGGCTTCCCTCTGAGCGGGGAACACAATGTGGGGCTCCATCCCAGGACCCCGAGATCATAAGCTGAGCTGAAGGCAGATACTTTTTTTTTTTTTTTTTAAGATTTTATTTATTTATGTGACAGAGAGAGAAAGAGATCACAAGCAGGCAGAGAGGCAGGCAGAGAGAGAGAAGGAAGCAGGCTCCCTGCTGAGCAGAGTCTGATGTGGGACTTGATCCCAGGACCCAGTGAGCTATCCAGTCGCCTCTGATCTTGGTTTTAAAATGAGAATTGGCTGTACTTGCAAGTTTTTTAAAATTTTTTTTTAATTGTTTACATGTCTGACTCCATAATTTGTGCCAGTTTCTCAGTATTATCATAACTCATTGCTACTAGGCCATAAATTGCCGTGTGGTGATAAGTTCTAGCTAATCAGTTTCTCCCCCTTCCTTCAGCATCCTATTTGCTATGTTAGCAAATATATGACTTAGTATGGGATAACTTGGATTTTATACTAAGCAGTAATTTGGTTCAAAAAAATTTTTTTTAAGAGTCATCAATTGTTTCTACCTTTTACCTCAAAGTCTATAAAACCTGTTAAAATCTATGTTGGGCTTCCTTTCAGAAGAGTGTCTAAAATTGTGTTACATAAAATGTAAGAGATTTTTGTACTTTTTTATTTTTTAAATAGTATATCACAGAGTTGGCAGATGCCCTGTCTTACTGTCACTCGAAGAGAGTCATTCATAGAGACATCAAGCCAGAGAACCTACTCCTTGGATCAGCTGGAGAGCTTAAGATTGCAGATTTTGGGTGGTCGGTACATGCCCCATCCTCTAGGTACGTAACTTTAAAGATGGAACTTACTTGGTTTAGCAAAAGCCTCGGGGGCTTTCAGGAGCTAAACAGAAAAACACTTAAGCATAGAGGTGTGGAATTGGGGCAGGAAACTGATGGCACATACTTTGGAGTAACTTAGGCCTGATAGAAGTGTCTTTGAGAATTCTGCAGCTATTTTGAGGCTATTTAGTGTGTCCTAGGCCTGGGTTAAAGATGCTTAATGTCCTTAGAGGCTAATGAAGGGGACCTGTGTGACAAGTATATGACCAAGGAAGTAGAGGATGTGTGTCAGGGGTGATGCCTGCAGCAGTGGGATGGGGAGACTGCTACTTCCTGGACAGACAAGTTCCAGGGGGCAGCGCACACGCAGATCGGGAACTGAGAATGCAGTTCTTTGGGGGAATTTTCAAAACCAAATTGGTTTGAATAGAACTTTCAGGGTGGTGGTGAAGATTCTCTGGGCTGTTTGTGTCAACAGCAGAGTCCTTTCTTGTTCCCTCTTAACACAGAACGAGAAATCTGATGAAACCATTTAAATCTTAACTTTGCAAACGAGCTAAAATACTGTCTTCACTTAATTTGGGCTTAATTAAGCTTTTGAAGACTCGTGAGGTAGAGAATTAAAAACATATATCGACTTATAAGTTTGTCAACTTTGGGTAAGACTCGAAAAGTTATAGCTATAATACTTAAAAGACAGTTAAAAATTGTATAGCCTAATAGGTGTCGTGGTGGAGCGGGCAGCTTTATTTTTTCTAGATCACTTAAATTGTTTGCAGCAATGTGTAAATCTCCTGTTGTAGTCCCTCTCCCTTTTTTTTTCCTTTTTTTTTTTTTTTAAAGATTTTATTTATTTGACAGACACAGTGAGAGAGAGAACACAAGCAATGGGAGTGAGAGAGGGAGAAGCAGGCTTCTCGCCCAGCAGGGAGCCCAATGTGGGGCTTGATCCTGGGCTGGGGATCACAATCTGAGCCAACACTTAATGACTGAGCCACCCAGGCGCCCCTCCCTTTTTTAAATTAAAAGCTGGTTGTCTGTCACCAGTGGGAGCTGTTGGCATCTAAGGGAGGCAAACAACAAGAATTGTAGGCTTTGTGTAGTTGCAGGGCTCACCTGGACCTTAATCTGTCCAGTGGCGTCATGTGATAGGAAAGATCAATGTCCTTTTCAGAAAGAATAAGCGGAGTTCGTGCAGATGCTCATCTCGCCCCACCTCCCCTATGTGAGCAATAATAAGAGCTCCCAGGTGTGTTCTTCAAGACCTTCTGACTCAGGCCATTTCCACCATCTCCGCAGTGCTGCGGAGATAGAGGTTGGGGAAGTAGTTCCTTCATCCCAGGCCGCAGGTCACCACTGAGTTGAGTGCACCCTTGTGTGCTCTCTGGGTGCCGGGCATGGTGACTGGCCTCAGCATGACCGCCTAGAAGAGCCAACGGCAAAGAGTAACTGATAGAAAGCAATGAGGGGCACCTGGGTGGCTCAGTTGGTTAAGCGACTGCCTTCGGCTCAGGTCATGATCCCGGAGACC
>PITA01017209.1:0-31772 GCA_004023965.1 Spilogale gracilis | reverse complement strand
GCTGTGTTTGGCGGCGGGCGGCGTCTGTTGTTTTGGTGAACCTTCAAAAATAAAATGCAGACCTCATGCTTCCTTCTCTGAGCACTTGAGTATGTAGCTCCTAAAAATAAGGACATTGTCCTTATAATCACAACCATTGTCACTCCTAAGAAAATTAACAGTCTTGTTAGTATTGATTTAGCCCATGTTTCAATTTCCCCAGTGGCCACAAAATTTTAGAGCTGTTCTTTTAAGTCAGAATCCAGCCAAGGTCCAGCCATGTGTCATATTTGATTGTGCTTCTTTGATCTAAATTTAGACCAGTTGTCCCACAATTTAAAATGGATTTTTCTGACCTAAAATGGTATCACTTGGTCTTTCATCCTCTGTAATTGCTGAGAACTGGAAGTAGGTCGAAAGGCCTAAAAAGTATTTTTGGCAAGAGTACCTCATAGGTCACCCCCAAATTTAAGTATCTCTTTAGCAGAGGCAGCATGTATCAGAAGCCAAAGCTGGTGCTTCCACAGTGGGACAGTTTCCTTGTCACTCATATCACTGGCTGTTAAGCTTCTTAGCCTGTCTGTAATATAAAAACAAATATGGAACTCTAAATTGTATTTACAGAGAACTTTCATGGCTGCTTTTATATAGTAGTGATTCTTACAATTTATTTTATTTATTTTATTTTTTAATAAAAAATTAGGTGCCTCAAGTTTCTTACATTTTAGATCATTTAAGAAGGTTCTAGGGTTGGACGACTTTGGGGTGTGACTTGGTCGCTAGCTGTGTGATGCACATCTCTCACTCTGTTTTCTTTTTTCTTTTTTTTTTTTTAAGATTTTTATTTATTTATTTGACAGAGAGAAACACAGTGAGAGAGGGAACACAAGCAGGGGGAGTGAGAAAGGGAGAAGCAGGCTTCCTGCTGAGCAGGGATCCCGATGTGGGGCTTGATCCTGGGTCTCCAGGATCATGACCTGAGCTGAAGGCAGTCGATCAACCAACTGAGCCACCCAGGCGCCCCTCTCACTCTGTTTTCTATCGAAAATGGGGGGATATACTTTTAAAGATGCATTTATTTTAGAGAGAGAGTGTGCATATGGGTGAGTGAGTGGGGTGGGAAGGAGGAAAGGGAGAGAAAGAATCTTAAGTAGACTCCTGCTAAGTGCTGAGCCCGACGTGGGGCTCGATCCCATGACCCCGAGATCATCATCTGAGTCGCCAAAATCAAGGCCAGACACTCAACTGACTGAGCCACCCAGGCGCCCCCAAAACGGGGATTTAAATAATAACTGCCTCATAGCACAGGATGTGGCTTAGGAAGAGCGCTCAATGTTAGTGTCATTGTGAATGACATTTGGCCACTCTTGTGCTAATACAAATGGGAACACACTGAGCTGAGCCTACCTCTTGTTTTTAGGAGAACCACCCTCTGTGGCACCCTGGATTACTTGCCCCCAGAGATGATTGAAGGCCGAATGCATGACGAGAAGGTGGATCTTTGGAGCCTTGGGGTCCTTTGCTATGAATTTCTCGTTGGGAAGCCTCCTTTTGAGGCAAGCACATACCAAGAGACCTACAAAAGAATATCACGGGTAAGAGCTAATGAGAAATGATCCATTGCTTCTGGTAGAATTCTTATCAGCCTTAACTTTGGCTGTGAGCTGACTATTTGTACTATTCCCTCTAAGCTGTGTTTTGTGACTGTCAACTTATTGTACTCCAGGTTGAATTCACATTCCCTGACTTCGTGCCGGAAGGAGCCAGGGACCTCATTTCAAGACTGTTGAAACATAATCCCAGCCAAAGGCCAACTCTGAAGGAAGTACTTGAACACCCCTGGATCATAGCAAATTCATCAAAACCATCAAGTAGCCAAAACAAAGAATCAACTAGCAAACAGTCTTAAGAATGGTGCAGGGGGAGGAATCTGAGAGGCAGAGCTGCTATGTGGTGTCAGGAACAGGCCTCTCTGTGCCCAAGAGTGCTGCCAAGAAAGGCCTACCGAGCAGGTGCTGCCTCAGTCTCCCCACTCAAGAGTCCACTTCAGTGAATACTGTGCTCTGCAGTGAGAGCCACAGGAATTGTGACAATGTTGCAAGTTTCACAACCTGGAGGCAAGGTTCACCTGGAGTCGTCCCCCCCCTTCCCCCCCCCCGCCCCAGCCTGGTTGGAGTGAGGCCTCTTTGTGGAGGGGGGATCGGCTCGGTATCTGACTGCAGACCAGTGGCCGTATCACCATGACTCCACCAGTGACAGGCGTGCAATAATCTTCCAAGTCCCTTGGAGTGTGTGTAACTTATTGGGTGGCCAATCCTGGGAAAGCTGTCAGGATGAACATGTGATTCTTTTAAATGTTAAAATAAAGAATTTTGTATAGACTTCTATCTTTATTTCCATGGCATCCCTTTAGGACTGCGCTTTGTGTCCAACACGTCTGCCAGGCGCGAGTGGTGAAGCCTGCTTGGCAAGTCCTCCCCATCTCCCCTGAGACTCTGTGAAATAGAAATGTGTGCTCTACCTTCATCTTGGGGCTGGCTAGATGAGACCCATCTCAGCTCTTTGTAAATATTAGAGGACTTATTATCTCATGGTTTTGAGGTTTTAATTTTTGTAAATCACATTAAGTCACTTATAAAATGATTATACTTAAAGTTCTCCTGTGTCTGACCTTGAAATGGTAATGTGTTTTGCAGTTCATTTTCCCCTTTGAGAAATGCTGGGCTGAGCGTTGGCCCACTGGGAGGGCGGGAAGGCCCCTCTGTGGTGCTATCAGGACTGCAGTTCTGGAGCTGGCCTGGCCTGTGAACATATAAATCCATTCTATGACGACTGGGGACACAACTTAGTCGGGTAGCCACCGACCAGAGCTGGGGAGGGGGTACAAATCAGGGAGCCTATGGATTGTGGTGGGTAATCAGGTGGGAGAGGAACCCAGAGGAAGTGGCATCTGACCCAGACTTCAGGGGCAGGGAGGCTTGAAAGGATGGAGGTAGGAATGGCAAGAGGTCCCTGTAGACCAGGGAGGGAGCAGCAGGAAACATGGCGACACGGGGCAGGCACAGGGCTGTGTGGGTGGTGGAGGGGGTACCAGGAGTTGGGGTGTGGGGGCAGCTAGCACCATCTCTATCCTGCAAACTGTCCTGTGTGTCCAGGAAGCATGAGTTCCTGTCATAGCCTCTGGACATTCAGTGCCGGACGGCAGCCCAGCTCATGGGGCTGGAATCTTGGGTGGGCCCTCGTCTTGGGGAATCCGCTGTTGAGTCAGCAGTTCACAGAAGTGGGCACAGCTGGCCTGGCCTGGGACCTTTGGGGGTTCACTAGAGCTGCAGGTGGTCAGGACAGAGAATTGGTCATCTATGTCCAAACCTACCCACTGGGCTCTGACCATGTTTTCAGTAAGATGCAAAGAGCCCTACACGAGGGGTGATCTAGTTCTTTGCAAACTGGTTTTTGCAAAAGCATGGCTCTTAATTCTCTGAAGGAATGTTTCCTTAACTGGAATCCCTCATTTCCAGCCGTGCGGCCCCTTCAGTACAACGCGTACAGACTTCCTTTGCTCCCCTTGTTATCTGGCTCCCAAGGGACACTTGGCAGGTTATTAATATTTATTTGGAGTTATGGCATGTATGTAAACTCTAAGCATAAGGATGTAAATACATGTAGGCCGCATGGGTAATTCTGTTCACTATTGGCCTGGAAACGAGCAGATGCCAGGAGAGGAGCTGGTGTATCCCTTTTCTGATCTCATGTACTATGTGCTCCTCATGCATAAAGTTACATATTTTCTAGCTGCCATCATCCCCTTGACCAAAGTGGATGAACTTGACCTTGGAAATGTTGAAGTTCCTGAAAACTAATAGAGAACTATGCTTTCACGGCCGATCTTCATTCAATGACCTTGCCTAGTTGAACTAGATACTAGAAATGACTATAACAAAGTGGCCAACATGGAAAGATGTCCATGTCAGCTTTGGTGACACAGTGACAGAAGTGTTAGAACACAACAGAGTAAAGCTACAGGTGTCCCACCAGTTAGCCCCCTTGGGATAAAGGAGCTTTTCAGTCTTGAATTAATCAACTTTTACATTCTGAAAGTAGTATTTCACATACCACCCACCCAAGTGAAAATCAATATGACGTACCAACTTCACTGACACCAGCTAGCTTCTGTCATTTCCCCAGAATCCCACACGAGCAAAGAAACAGCTCATTGTAGTAGTACAACATTAACAAACTAGTCACACACAGGGCTGCTTCCTAATCAGCAAGCTATGGCTTAACCGGAAGAGGGACCCAAAGTTCTTCATACACTACAAAGATGTTTTATTTGTTTCAGGGAATTGAAGCGACTTGTTTCATCAGATACAAAATTAGGGGCGAACAATGGCTTACATTTTTAAAATAGATCATGTTTTATACCCCTAGTTCCATAAAAACAGTGTAAATACAAGCATTCTGTACATCTTGCTGGTGAAAGTCACATATTCCCTGATCCTTTGATCTCATCTTCTCCAGGTTCTCTGGTCTGCTGGGGCCACTGGCTGCAGGAGTGGAGTGGAGGTGGGACTTAGAAGAGAAGGCCACGGCTGCTTGGTTTGTGACTGGTTTTATTGCTTGCCTTGTCAGTCCACTTCCATTCCTCCAAATGTGGAGTCAAAGTTTAAGATTTTAGCCCTTAAACCCATAGGACTCACTGTCAGGTTTTTTTTTTTTTTTTTTTTTTTTGCATAGGCATTACTAGGGATTTGAGTGGTAGGGAGACGGGTTGGGTCGAGAAGGTGTTAGGGCTGAAGCCAACTGTGTAAACAGAGACCAGACCACAGGAGGGACTGCCTAGCGCTCTTGTCAGGTGTCTTGCTCAGCTGTGTTCACGTCCTTGGAACTAGAACCCAGAAAGGCAGTTCCAACTTGAAATCAGTAAAGCCTTTTGGCAATGGGCTAATTGCTTTAAAAGGGCATGGGGAGGGAGGGGCAAAATCCACTCTAAGGATCCTGCAAATGGAGAATTTGTCCCATAAAGCTTCTTGTAAAAATTAACTGAAATAACGAACACAGGTTACTAAGGCTTAATCAGGGAACAGCAGCTAGGGAATAAAACCAGGATGGTCAATTCCTTTAGTTTTCTGATTGTCACATCTGTAATTAATCTCCGCCCTCAACTGGATTTCCCTCTGTCACATCTGTAATTAATCTCCGCCCCAAGTGGATTTCCCTCTGTCACATCTGTAATTAATCTCCACCCCAAGTGGATTTCCCTGACCAGGGTGGCAGGGCAGAACTGGTTGAATTGGAGGTCCCAGTGTGGACCACGCTGTGGGTGGGTACAGCCCGGAAGGTAGCATGACGTGAATCCCACGGAAAGGAATTCCCTCCAGACTGCCTGTTCCTAATTGTTCCAGGGACAAAAATGTCAATTTGAATCTGTGTGCTTGTTTTTAACTAAAAAGGTCCCTCACAGCAATGTGACGGGGCGGGGGGGGGGGGGTTGGGGATGTGTGTAGAGGGGTGCTTGGTGAGAAGCTCAGGTCAAACATCCTTTATCGGGTAAAACTGGCTCAACAGAAGGTAATTACACCTGCCTGCCCCTCGGGACTCCCTGGCTTGTATTATTTTGTAGTATTTCACAGTATTTCCCAGTTGCCTCCCATCTACAGCAAGTGCCGCTATTTTCCTTTTCAGAGAGTGATACAAAATATTTTTCTACGCAATAATTTTAACTCAATTAAAAAATATTAGTAACCGAATGTAAACGTGATGCTGTTGGAAATGTCTGAAGTTTGCGAGAGAGGGTGAAGCAAAGATTGTCTTAGCTTTCCATATGTGCAGAATCCAAATCCACCTGTGGGTAAGGCCGTCGGGAGTCACGTGACGCCATTACTCCTGGACAAAATTTCCCTATTTTACCTCAACAGAGACAAATGACCCTGACCTACTTCAATGCAATTTGAGAAGGTCCACATTTGAAGGTATTTTAAGATCAATGAAACCACCAGAAATACTTGGTTATTCTTCCTCCCTAAAACAAGTGTAGTGAACATTGAAACCTTGATGCTAATTTAGAACCTGATTACATACTGTTAAGTCTTAAATTTGGCTTCATTAATTGTAACACTGGCAGCTGCTTGCAACATATTGTGTATTAAACCGCAGGCGGCCTGACAACAGATATTGGAGGAAGGGGAATTTTAAAAACCAGCTTAATGAATCGTTGCCCTTTAAGAATTTGAGCGAAGATTAAACCCTGGGGGCTTTTGCAGACTAGAACCTCACCAATGATCTTCCAAAGGAACATTTCGTAGGTTAATAGTTGTTTGAGATGACAACTCAATTTGTGATGTTTTGCTGACATTTTAGATTATGCACACAGGCCCTGTGAGGAATAGCATTAACAACATTTGTAAAGCAAAATAATCACAATTATTATAAAACTTGAATTTTTCTGCCAAAGGGAAAACTTACTCATGAGAACATAGCAATTAGCTGCTTCTCCCCACCCTACTCCCACCTCCCAACCCCCCCAGAAAAGCTCTATCCTAAAACTAACCTCAAATTTCTATTTAAAAGACAGGTTTGAAGAGTTCATCAAGGCTTTGCAGCTGGAGGTTTAAAAAATCCCACTTTGCGAAAATATCTGACAATGAAGGGCACGGACACTAATGTGATGCTGATCCGGACTGGAGCAAACAGCTTGTGGATGGCATAGGCCACGACGAAAGTACTTGTGCCCGCTGCCATTTTCGACTGCACCAGTGACTCTTTAAACCCGAGTTTAAGCAGGATTGCAGACATGTCCACACCGCTGCGGAAAGAGACCCCCCCCGAAAAAGATTATCATAAGGGGTTCAGTTAGGCAATCAATTTGGCTCTAAGATTTAAAGTATTTAAAAAACATGCTGAAAGTGGCTAGATGAACACACATTCATAGGATAGATATTCTCGTTCACAAAGAATCATACATGACAGCAAAAAACCAAAGATTTGTTCCTGCCAGAGATCTTACCTTGAAACCACCATGTAAAATATGCCCAAGGAGATGAGTGAGATTCCAATGTGTAGTGATACGCCGACGGCACCATACTCCTGAAAAATCTTTCTCAGCCGCTCTGACTTGCTTTGCTTTTCCTCCTCTGAGTGGCCAACAGGCGGGGCTGGTGTTGCGCTGACTTTGCTGGGGTCCTGTGCACAAACAAGAAGGGGGGACGTCCTAAGGCAGCAGCAGGGATGCTGGCGGCCATGGGCAGCTTTCACATCGCGCAGTGTTCCGCTCTCCCTCCTGCCTGGCGAGGGACCAGTTACTCCCTGCCTCCCTGGTCAGCGGAGGCTAATGCCCACTTCAACACTGAGCACACTGAAAGGCTTGGGTACCGGGTATGATTGCAGAATGAAGACCCCCAAGATATCCAGGTCCTAATTCCCAGAACCTGTGACTACGTCACCTTACAGGGCAAAAGGAATTTGCACCTGTGATTAAGTTAAATATCTTGAGCCAGGCAGAATGTCATGGACGCTCTGAGCGGGACAATGTAATCACAAGGATCCTTATCAGTGAAGCCAAGGAGGCAGGGGGGTCAGGGGCAATGTGAGCACAGAAACAGGGTCAGAGATCTGAGGACTGGGCCACTGGCCAATGAGTGCATGTGGCCTCTAGATGTCGCAGAAGTCAGGAAATGGATTCTCCCTCAGAACTTCCAGAAGGAACCAGACCTGCCCACGCCTTGACTTTAGCCCAGTGAGACCCATTTTGGACTTCTGGCCTCCAAACCTGTAAGGTAATAAATATGTATTATTAAAAGCCATTGGATTTCTGGTAAGCTGTTTAGAGCATTAGCAGTAACTAAAACCTTGGGGCTCACACGCTTGGGAACACCGATGGTGCTTTATTGAGCACTGTCTCCCAGCCAGGCAGTGCTCAGATGCTTCTCTCCCTCTGCTGTCATCTTCCATCCTCACGAACACCCTCTAGGTAGATACTGTTTTCTTCCTACTTTCCAGAAGAGCAACACAGCCATCAAAGGCCAAAGAACTGGCCCAAAGTCACCAAAACTAGAACCCAGGTCACCGGGGTCCACAGCCTGAGCACATGACAACCATCCTGGACTCCACAAAACAAGGACAGTGGTGCCAAAAAAACGTGGAGCAGAAGCTCTGATGTATTTACTACCAAAATCAAGGTTTACTCCTGGAGATCTGAGCAGATACAGAGAGGCCGATTCCTGGGCCGATTCCTGGCTGGGATATGCACAGAAACAAGCCACCAGACTTGGCTTCTCTTAACATTTATTGAGCACCTACAGGGCCTGGAATGTTTGGGAGGAACAAAAAAACCCAACAATGCTGGATTTCTTTTTTAAAAAAGTCTCCTCAATATGGAGAGTGCCTTTTTTCTGAAAAGATTTCTCGAATCCTAATTGACCTGTCTCAGAGCTCTTCCTGGGAGAAGTATCTGGGTCAGCGAGCTCGTTTCTGCCTTGCAGCATGATGGCTTTTCCTTCATATTTTTAGAGGAGGCTGCAAGGGAGCAGCACTTCAAAGGCAAGAGGGAGGAGTATGACAGCTCAGAGTCCGGAAGGGAGGTGTAGGACTCCCCGAATGAAAATGAGACAACATAGGGGCCCAAAGGTGCACCTCCAAACCTAGCAAAGCTCCCTGTGGCTGCAGGGGACCTCCTAGCCCTGCCCTCCTTCAGGAGCCCTGGCCCTGTGTGCTGGAGCTCCCCCCAAGCCCGTGGGACAGGGTAGGGTTAGGGGGAGCTTTTCTCATGAGCTCCCAGGTAGCTCAGGTGCTGCTGGTCCATTTGTATCTATGTCCAGGTGCCCAGTGTCTGATCTTGTGCTCTGGGGTGAGGCCTGGGCGCTGGGAATAGTTCTCAGTTGCCCAGGGTTTCCAGGTAAACCCCTGCTTACCAATCCTGCCTCACCTTGCCAGGCTTTGCCACCCTCAGCATGTTCTCCAGGGGTGCCTTCCCTGGCCCTCAGATGCACCTGCTGTGCAGCCAACTGGGGACCCCTACCTACCCATAAGCTCCACTCGTGGAATTCATCTCCATTTCATTAAATGCTGCTCCCCTACTCCTGGGTATCAAATGTTAAGGCCACTTTTCGAGTTATGCAAACAGAGACTTAACAGGAGGGGAAGGGCTGCTGAGATCCAGTACTGGCTCAGAGAGCGCATTTTTTTTAGAGCAGGTGTGCACACGTGGAGGGGTAGGGGCAGAGGAAGACAGAATCTCAAGCAGACTCCTCACTGAGTGTGGAGCCTGACCCTGAGATCAGGACCTGAGCCAAAGCCAAGAGTCCGATGCTTAACTGACTGAGCCACCCAGGTACAGCCACCCCCTCCTTTTTTTGGATTCGAGATTTTTTTATCATTAAACTCTTCACCCAACGTGGGGATCAGATTCACAACCCTGCGATCGGGTGTCGCAGGCTCCACCGACTAAGCCCGCCAGGTGTCCCTCAGAGAGTGCATTCCCACAGGCAGCAGCGCATAACTTCTTTTGAAAGGCTTTAGGGAAACCACCCGTGTGTCCTCAGGTTAGGTCTCCCTCTATTGAGCCAGGTGCTGGGCTTAGGGCTTTAATGGTGTCATTTCATAAAAACCCTCACGGTAACGCCATGGGGCACCTCTGTGGCTCTCACTTTGACAGGTGGGAGACTGAGGTTCAGGGGGAGTGGCGAGCTGGCTGGCCTGGATGGGTCACTGGACCGGTCACCACGAGGCCATACAGCTTCATGTCCTGTAAGAGCTGGCCACTCCTAAAGTTCTGGAACACTTTTCCTGGACTTAAGACTTTGGCAGAGAGAAGGAAAACCAGTCAGTCTCCTTTAGGTTGGCCAGCACATGTGACTTCCCCTTTTCCTCACAGCCTCCACCGGCCTCTGGCTCCCAGGAACGGAACGCTGCTCTGAGGTCAGGTTCTTTCTGATAAACAAGGCCCCACCCGCCTTTGGCTGGAGGAAGCACCGCAGATGGGAGCGCTGCCAGACGTCAGGAGCTGATAGGACGATAATCTACAATCGCCAGTCCACGTGCCAAACGGCACTCTGAGGCTGCGGAGGGAGAAAGCCCTTTCATTTCCTACCCTTAACACTTGGCCCTTTCATTTCCCACCCATGACACTTGGCCCGACCAAACTTAATTATGCCCCATCTGTCCACTCACCAGAGCCCGGTGGAGCTGTCTCTGTTGAGGGCTCTTTTCTTTTTACAATCTCTGTTTTGGCAAAAGGCCCTCTAGCCAAAAAAGAAAAATAAAGAGGCAGCCAGACTTCCAGCCACAGAATAACCCCCATCTACTGCAAAACAATGGGAGGGATAAAATATTCAGACACAATAGACAATTTCCTGTTGGCCAGCAGCAGGGCTCGTTGTTAACATTCTAGAGTTAGAATCTTGGGACAACTCTCTTCCTTTTATCGCCGGAAAAGGTAGTATCTTTGAGCACTGTGAACCATTCTGTTTTCTTCCTAACCCTGGAAGAGACTGAAGAAGCTAAAATAAAGGAATTTCTCAGGGTGTGGCCTGCAAGGAATGGAAACTTTTCAGACATTCATCTCTTTGTGAAATATCCCCCTAAGCATCTGCGATATGTGGTCAGGCACTGCCCTCGGTGCGTGCACCATGATGTATCCCCTAGTGTCTGTGCTTAGCCAGAGCGCTTTTACATCCCTGTGTGTGTGCACGCGTGTGACTGCCTCTCCCCAGCCCTAAGCCAGATAATTATGAAACTGTAAGCTGTATTAGATGGGGCAGGAAGGTTTGAAGAATAAGGCAAAGGTGTTGCTTACCAGTTGCTCACACTGTTTGGAGTAACACCTGTCTGCATTCATTCAATAAGTAATAATAATACTAAACAACATTACATTGTATTTATTTTGTACCAAGCACTCTTCTGAGTACTTTGAAAATATTAATTTAGACAATCCTCACAACAACCTCTGAGATAGGCATTACTGTCATCCTCACTGAACAGAAGGGGATCCTGGAAGCCCAGAGAGGTTGAGTCACTTTCAGAGGGTGACACAGGAATTGCCTGTCAGAGGTGGGATCTAAACCTACTGGGTCCAAGGTTTTTGCTCTTAACAACTATGCTGTGCTCCTCCCTTATTCAGGGATAACTGCCCTATGTGGGGTGCTGCTCTAAGTGTGGGGGACTGAACAATGAATGCAACAGACAAAACTCTACCTTCAGGGGGCCTATGGTCTAGCGGGTGAGGGTAGTGACAATAAACAGAAAAGGAAAGTATCAGGGCTGCTAGATAGGACAAGTGGATGGAGAAACACCAAGGAAGGGAGGCTGACTGGCAGGACTTTGGGGTGGGATGCTGCCAGTTTAAATAAAGTCATCAAGGAGGGGCTCCCTGAAAAGGCAGCACATAAGCAAGAACTGACAAAAGACATGGGGGATCAGAGAGAGCAAATCAGTTGCCTAAGAGTTCCCTCCCATAGTGTAAGTATAGGCAGGCTGGGCTGCTCTGTGAGGTGACATGACGGGAATCAGGTTAAGTGAAAAAGGCAGGATTCTCCTGTGGCTTTACCTCCTTCCTCTCAGTTAGAGTGGAGACCCTAGCTGTGCTCCCTCCTCCCAACGGCCAAAAACAAGGTGCCTGTGGCTCACCAGGAACAGCCGACAGGGGAGACCCCTGCACCTGCTCCCAGGTTCCAGCAGCGATGTATTTTCTCAGGGAGATGACAATTGGATTGATGCATATCTTTTGTCCTAATATCCTGTTAGGTTCTGATCCCACTTGGATCCTTCCCATCTACCAGATAGCAGGAGAAACCAGTGCAGCTTGTGGGGCCCCATGATTTATACATTTTTTATGATAGTAACATCAATAGCTAACATTAATTTAGAATGTCCCCAATGCCAGGTTTCACACTCAAGCTCTAAGAAATGTGAATTATTAACAACCCATTTTACAGACGAGGAAACCAAGAAACAGAGAAGTGGGGGAATCTGACCATGGCCACAGAACTACTGAATAGACAGGAATATGGGGAGTCTGAAACCACACTCATTACTACTATATACACATATCATGCCCATACATACGAATATTTGTGCATGCGCTCTCACTCTTGCTCTCTCTCTCTCTCACACACACACACACACACCTGCCAGTGCCAGGGGGCTGGGGGCAAAACTGATGTAGCTGATGGGACAGACAAGCAAGTCAGGAGACCATTGCAGATGATGACTGCAAGAGGATCCACATCCAGGGGATTGAGGGAGACTAGTGGAGGTAACCTAGGCATCCCTGGTCAGCAAAGTCTTCCTCAAGGAAGGGACAGGGCGCTGATCCATGAAGAATCACTAAGAGGCAGCCAGATGTGTGTAGAGGGCTCAGGATTTAGAAACAAGATCTGCTGCCTGTTCGATGGAGGAGCAGATGGCAGGAGGCATGATAAGGGTATGAGTCAAATCCCCAGGGAACATTCATTCAAAAGCCCCCGGGGCATGCTTCAGCTTATGGAATAAGCCCCCGAACTCTTGTGGGAAGCTGCTATCTGTAGCCCTTTGAAAGGTCGGCAAACAGGCTCAGAGCCTACTTGGGGTGAGGTCACAGGGCTAGTGAGTGGAGGCTCCCGGATCCCATCCCTAGGCAAAGAAAGGGACTGCAGGATGCCAGGTTCTGCATGTCCCAACTCGTCAGTCCTGTGTCTCCAGACTGTGCTACTTACTACTGTTTCTCTTTCAGGAGACAAACTTCAAAAGGAAAAAAAAAACTAAAAAAAATAAAAAATAAAATAAAGTCGGGGTTACCTTTCTGAAGGGAAACCAGTTTCACTTACCATAGATAGAAGGTAACAAAGATTAAACAGGATGAAACAACACTGTGTATCTTGCCTGAGTCTCGCCTGAAGCCTGGTAGGGAGCCCTGCTCTTTTGATTAGATAACAAGGGAGCAGCAGCAAGTGATGGGAGGTGTTCAAGACAGAAGCACCCCCGGAGCTGAAGCCGGTCTCCTTGGCCCAGTGGGGAGGAGGCTCCAGCGCCACTTGAAGGGGAAACAATTCTAACAGCCACGTGAGGACGCTGAGAGCAAGTCCAGGCACCAGTTACAATTCTCTCCGCTATCGCCACTGTGCCCGCCGACGCTTTGGGAACCTGCGGCTCTGCCAGACTGTGTGACCTTGGGCAGATAACCAGACCTCCCTGAGCCTCAGCTCCTCCGGCTGTCTACTGGGAGGATCGTTTCCTTGGCTTGCAGGGATAGGGGCCTCGGGGACCCTGGGCGGGGCAGGCTCGGTCGAGTAAAGCTCTCTTTCTGCAGAGATGGACCGGGATCCCGGCGCCCGGGGACCGGGGTGGGGGTGGGGAGGCTTACCTGGCGGCCGCGGCTGTCCCCGCCGAGCGCACGCAGCAGCGGGGCGTCGGGCCCTGGCCGGAGCAGCGGCAGCAACAGAGGGCGCGGCGCGCAGGGGGCGGCGGCGCCCAGGACCCAGGAAGCGCGAAGCCGAACTCGGGCGCCCGCCCTGCCGACGGGGCCCAGCAGCGCCACCAGCCCCGCCATGGCGCGCCGCGAAGCGCCGCCGCGGGCGCAGCGGACCTGAGTGAGAGCGAGCGCCGGTGGGCGGGGCCCGCCAAAGCCGGAGCCCGAGCGAGTGGGCGGAGCCAGAGCTGCGCGATCCCTCCCCTGCCCGGCCCACCGACTCCGCCCCCCCGAACCGCACGCGGGGTGGGCGGGGCCGGAGCTGAGTGAGCCCTCCAGCCCCCGCCCCTAAGGAGCCGGAGCCTCACGGGGAGTGGGCGGGGCCTAGCCGCGCGATCCCTCCCAGGCCCCTCCCCCCGCCCCGCCCCTCCGGAACTCGAGCCTCTAGTAGAGTGGGCGGGTCCCGCCTGGCGGAGTTGGGAGGGTAGGAGGTTCGTGCCTTTTCCTTATCCTTGGAGTTTAGGCCATGTCGATTGGGCTGTATTCTGTTGGTTACAAGAGAGTCAGAGGGAAGCCCAGATTCAAGAGCGAGGGGGTTAGACTCCTCCAACATGATGGAAAGTGGCGAGGTCACCTGTGGAAGGCTTATGGGATGGGAAATACTGTTGTGACCATCACCGAGGATGCAATCTGCCACGGTACTCAATAATTATTTAATAGCTATTTAATAATAACTGGTGAGAATGATAATAATAATGTTTGGTCTCCATTCTACAGAAGAAGAAACTGAGTTTCTTCCTTGAGGCCTCTTCCTACACTTTTCATGCCCACATCTTTAGCATTTTTTGGTTGAAACTAGAGGATTCTAAATGTTTCTAGATCTTTGCTATTTTAGGCAAAAAATAATTTAGCACAGGGAATTAGTGCTTGGGAAAATGATTGGAAAAGCTAGAGGAGTGGGCACTAGGCTCAGTCCCCAGGAAAGACTGCCTGGACATAGCAACACTGGCCAGCCCCAACTGGGAAGGTGGGCATCAGGAGCTGGCCATTGGAATGAATGAGCTCCAGATCGCACTGCCACAGCTGTGATACAGGGTTCAGGAAACTGCACCTGCTTTCCAGCTCGCACAGAATAGGTCATTGGTACCTGAAAAGGCAGTCAGGCTGCTGTCTCTGCCACAACAGCCTATCCACACCCATGGCCTGGTGACTGGACACCTGAATTCTGATGCAGAAAACCCCCAATCTCTGCAAACTTGTTTAGCAGCAGCAAAGAACCCAAACCATAGGAAGATGCCTCTGCCCCGTTTCTGCCTTCAAAATACGGTGCAAGTGCATCCAATTGGCAGAAATGAATTCATATCCAGAAACCCAGCAGCAAAGGAGTCTGGGAAACTTTAGCTTTTCTGATAGGAAGGTTCTGGAAAGAGCTGGGATCAATTTGACCAAATTCAGTAGGGAAGCAAATAAAAACCCCTTTTAGAACCCCCTACCCCCACCCCGCCGCCTGCCATGAGAAGCCCCTTCTGTCTCATTGGCTAGAACTATGTCACAAGATCATCCTTAGCTGTAAGGGAGTCTGGCAAAAGAAAGCAGAGTTGGCTTAGGAGCACGCATATGGTCTTCCTAACACAGTTGTGGTTCCACTAGCAGAGAGCTAGAGGGAATGGCTGCTGGGAGGTGCAGTGGTAACTTACAGATGGTGTCATAGGGGGCTGTGTGTGTGTGTATGGCAGAGAGTAACATGGGAATTCATGTGTGCAAGTGGGAAGTAGTACACTCAAGTGTGTGTGTCAAGTGCTGAGGAAGAAGGGGGTGAGGTGCTGAAGGAAAAAGTTTTCTCCCTTCCATTAGAGGAACCCTCTTCCCCCTGGCTTCCTAGGGAACACGTTATTAATCCGCTCTGGGGTGGGGGACCTGTGATTACTCATGTGGCTTGTTTGTATAGGAATGTGGGAGGTAGATTCCTGAGCCCAGGCAGGGGGACTGTGTTAAAATGGAGAGTGAGCAGTGTTTGGGAGCAATTGCTCTGTTTTCTCCCAAGGCATATTTTCTGACCATACCTACATCTTCCTGCAGAGCAGAGCATATTTATTCCTATTCTCTTTCTCTGTTAGATGATGCAATGACTGTTCCAAATGTTTTTGGCCTCTTTGGAGTCCCTTCATCTGTCCCTTTTCCCAAAGGCAAACCCAACCACCCCCGCCCATCCATCACTTTTTATGTCCTTCTCTGTTCATTTCCAATCAGC
The DNA here is from genome assembly GCA_004023965.1 of Spilogale gracilis. Classification (NCBI taxonomy): domain Eukaryota; kingdom Metazoa; phylum Chordata; class Mammalia; order Carnivora; family Mephitidae; genus Spilogale; species Spilogale gracilis. Next base: position 16,164 of record PITA01017209.1, on the reverse strand, counting down.
ATTTATTACTCTGACAACTCTGTGTGCCCGCCGCTGCGTTGGCAGCAAGTGACACCGTGAAAGGAAGGCCTTGCTGTTTTAGGACTTGGTGGTCAGCTTCATGGCTTTGGTGCAGTCCAGGTCTGGCTTAGAACCTGGCTTTGCCATGAACCTTTGCTAAGTGACTCCAACTAAGTATCTGCCTCTTTCCTTATAGGAAGTGGAAGTAAAAGCACCCATCTCAAAGGGCACTGTGAAGGTTAAATGTAATAACACATTTTGGGGCTTATAGAACTGGGCCTGGCAGGAGTAAGGACTTGAGAAATGAAAATGTGGCTGGTAGTTTTCATTTTTTGATCTACTCAGCTCCCTCTTTGTATTGAAGAGCGCCCCTCTCTTCCTGTTGTAGCCTGGGAGAGGTGGTCAAAATCTTAGTGATCCACCTGTCCCCTGGTCAGGGGTTGGACATAAGATCCAGGTGTTGCCAAAGTACCCATTGTCCCTGGTATCAAAAAGAATGGGGTCATGCTGTATAATTGTATGACATGACTTTTTCACTTCTTGTGTCACTGATGTCTTTCCTATTGAAACCACAATAGTGACATGTTATTTAAAAGCCACAGAACATTCTGTAGTGTTGACGCTCCATGGCTTATGCAATCCAATCTCCTGGTAATGGATGTGATGGCCTGAATGTTTGCGTCTCTCCCCCAACCCACCCCTCCAAATTCCTGTGCTGAATGCTAAACTTTGGTATGATATTTGGAGATGAGGACTTTGGGAAGTAGATAGGGTAGGTTAGGTTATGGCACGGGCTCTCATGTTGGGATTAGCACCCTTTTAAAAAGTGGAAGAGACCCTGAACTCACTCTCTGCCTGCCACGTGAGGTCACAGCCAGAAGGCCGTTAGCAAGCCAGGAAGAGGGCTTTCACCACTAGACCCTGTCCCAGCTGGCACCCTTTCAGCCTCCAGAACCGTGAGACATAAACTTCTGGGGTTTAAGTTACCAGTCTCCCAGTCCGTAGTATTTTGTTATGGGAGCCCAAGCAGTCTAATACAGATCATAATAGGTATATGTAGGTGATTTTTTTTAAGTAACTTGGACTTAATGGCCAAGTCTCCTAGCCCTTTTTTCAATACCCAGTATTTATAATGTCTTGCACCAATAGATCCTGTTAGTTACCCTCTCCTTGAAATAATCTCATCCATTCATTTACTGGCTTACTCAGTGTGTACTTACGGGGTGCTGATGATGTGTGGGGTTCGCTGCCATCACGTGGTGCCTACTGACAGATGTCCCTCTGTGAGACAGGGTCTTCTGAAGCAAACAGATCAGAGGTGAGTTCTGGAATTCATAACCATTAGCCATGTGGTCTGGAGGAAGGTATGCAACCTCCTTGAACCTCAGGTTTCTTTTTCTGTAATCTGGAAATAACAACATATGCTTCAGTGGCTTTTGGAAGGATGAAAATTAACCCCATGTGTTCATGAAGGATGTGGTATCAGGGTCCCAGAGTCTTCACTCCCAAGCCCCCTTCCTCCCATCTTGACAGAAGTGGCTTTGCAAAGCATAATGGAAGAAGGAGGAGGGAAAAGGGGAAAACATGACTCTACAGACCACTTCTTTTTTTCTTAAGTAAGCTTCATGCCCAGTGGGCTTGAACTCATGACCCTGAGCTCAAGACCTGAGCTGAGATCAAGAGTCAGATGCTTAACTAACTAAGCCACCCAGGTACCCCTTGTAGACCACTTTTGAGCTGGAAACCATGAAAACTTGAGCTATGCTGTCTCTTGTAAAGGGAGGTGGGCATTCATTCATTTGTTCAACACCTGGGCATTCAGGATCCAGATGGTGTTTTGTGCTGTGTTAGGTGTAAAGGGGACTAGAGAAGTACAGGTCAGGGCTCTAGTCTTTGAGACAACAAACACAGGAAAAGCCCTCAAGCCCCTTCATTCCTAGGACATGGGATCGCCCACCTCCTGCACTTAAGCTGGAGAAATGTCACCAGCAGTAGCCATGGCCTCTCACTTTCTCCTTGTGGCTCATCCCATGCGAATGCCCTCTCTGTTTGCACTTGGACTAACTTTGGGTCACCTTATCTGCTTTTCTCCATCTCTTTGAGGAAGAATCATGGCTAAGAATATGGGCTGTGGGGGCAGACGGACCTGGATTGATTCTGAGTCAGCCACTTACTAACTGTGGCACCTTGGCAAGTTACTTCACATCTCAGCACATTGCGGTCCCCGTCTCTGAAACAGGAACAAGAAGAGTAAGCGCCTTGGTCCTCCTGAGGCTTGAATGGGATCACATCTTTCCAATGCTTATCCTTCAGCCTGGCCTGGGGCATGAGCTTAGACAATGTGAGTTGTTAAGGGGATTCTGAATCCTGCCCCAGGTTCATGCCTGATTGGCTTTTCTCTTCTTTTTTCCACAAATTAGGTAGAAAAATGGTCAAGTGCTTTGGAACTAATGACATTTTGTGGTTTGGTGCCAAGAGTTGGGGCTTTGGGGTCAGACGGCCTGGGGTGTTCCCTCACTTTACTGTGTACTAACCATGAGACTAAGCAAGTCACTCAGCATCTACGGATCTTAGTTCTTCATCTGTAAAATGGGAACAGTAATACAGGTGGGGGACCTGTACCCACCTCACAGGGTTGCTGTGAGGAGTCAGGGAAATCATGCACATATGGTGCTTGGCATAGGGCCTGGAGCATTCGGTGCCCTCTGGAAGGCTAATCATAGTACACATGAGGACTCCTATTGTTTTTATTCATTCCTCCCTCCTTCCGTCCCTCCCTCCCTCCCTCCCTTCCTTCCTTCATCCAGAGAAGAGGGTGAATGGTGTGAGTTAGACGTAAATAAAGGCCTCGGGGTGGAGGGCACAGAGCATGGGACCTGAATGTCCAGGTCAGTGAAGCCGCTCAGGGAGAGATGCTGCTTATAAACCCTGCCCTGAGAAAAGTGGTAGCTTTTGGAGTTGGAGAGTGGAGCTGTTGAGATGCACCAAAGAATCTCCTCTGGACTGTCTTTGAATAAAAACAGATTATTCGGGATGCCTGGGTGGCTCAGTCATTAAGAGTCTGCCTTCGGCTCAGTCATGATCCCAGAGTCCCGGGATCGAGCCCCCCATCAGGCTCCCTGCTTGGCAGGAGCCCTGCCTGCTTTTCCCTCTCCCACTCCGCCTGCTTGTGTTCCCTCTATCGCTGTCTCTCTCTCTCTGTCAAATAAATAAGTAAAATCTTTAAACACAAAACAAAACAACAACAAAAAACAGATTATTCTCAGGATGCCGGGGTGGCTCAGTTGGTTGAGGTCTGCATTCGGCTCAAGTCATCATCCCAGGGTCTTGGGATGGAGTTCTGCATTAGGCTCCTTGCCCACTGGGGAGCCTGTTTATCCCTCTGCCTGCTGCTCTTCCTACTTGTGCTCTCTCTCTGACAAATTAAAAAAACCCCCACAAAACCAAACAGATCATTCTCCGCGCATAGGAAGGATTTGGATTAATTGGTACTGTGATGTCTGAGGTTTTTTGTGTTTTTTTTTGTATGATGTCTGAAATGGTTGCTAATGAGAATGTCTGGAGTAGTTCCTAGTCACGATTTAAAGACTACAACTCATATTTGAGAAGCGTGAAGACTCACAGGACATAAAATCAATATCCATAAAGCAAACCAGCAGCCCTCCTGTTTACTGGCAATTGTGGTAATTTTAAAAGCTTAATTGATTTTTTTTTAATTACAACAATACTTGCTCATTGCAAGAAATAAAATTCAAATGAGATGGTGGGTTAATTTGTTTATTCATTCAATAAACACATTTTGAACACCTACTCAATGCTGAGGACCTTTCCAGGTGCTGTGGATACCTGAACTAGGAAGACAAAAAAAAATCCTGTGGAGCTTATGCTCTACTAGGGAAGAGATATTGGAGAAATAGAATTAAAAAAAAAAAATCGCCTGCCAATCCAGAAACCTTTCCACAAAGGAAAAGAGAAAGGAAGCAATTTTATTGTTGAATAAACATTAAGGTAGAATGTGATGTATATCACAGGCGATTTACTAAATGGATTGCAAAGATGGAAAGAAATCTCACCTTTTATGCAGCTCAGCAAATGCATTATATCCATGTCTTCAGGATAAATGATAACTAGTTCTCAAGTAAAGGGACTTGACAGCACCATTTGTCACACATATTTCATCTAAAATCCACTGGTAATTGGGATGGCCATTTGTGATTGCTAATTGTCTTTATCTGAAGGAATAATAAACTTTAGTCTCTATGACAAACATGTAATTATAACAGGCAGCTAGCCGCCTAAGTGAGACCCTCAGCTAGACTAGGAGTTCCGGATACTACTTTCTTCATGTTTACATTTCAAAGATACAGCTCACAGATGCTTAAGAAAACCATTTCTGGGTTGTACAACTGGCAAGAGCTTATTTCACCTTTAAGAAGGTTTGTATGCTTCTCACAGGGGCATAAAAGGGATTTTCAAGTTTTCTAAAGGAAATACTCTAAGAAGGAGGGGGTCTCTTCTCTTTTTGCATCATGAAAAATTAATTTTTTTCAATTTGTTTTTACCCTTATATAGATAGGCATTGAACAAGTAAGTATACTCTATGAGGTCGGGCAGCAGTTAATGCCATGTGGAAATCAGGTAAAAGATTGGGAAGTAATGGGAGGGGGGAAGGGTGGCTTCAGATACGCTGGTTGGACAGATGTCACTGAAGAGTTCCCTGTGCCCTGAGCTGGCAGCAAGAGAACCAGGGAAGGCCCTCCTAGCCTTACGCAGTCTGAGTGCTTTTGTGTCCTTCCAGGAAGGTTCCTATGCATGAACGATGGCATCTAGTTGTTCTTTTATTTGACACCCCCCCCCCCAATGGGACTCTAATGTGTCCTTCTTCTGCTTTTTCAGTCACTGTCCTATTAAAGACATCCATTTGTGTGGGTAAATCCAGAGCAGCCCTTTTCTTGAGAGGGCTGTGTTGTCTTCCCCGTGGTGGTCCTGACAGAGTGGCTTACCCCCTTCCCCATGTCATAGACACTTAGGGTCTTCGTAGTGGAGGCTGAGCATAAGAAGTCTGCGTGAAGCCCAGATTGAAACTCTTCCTGCATGACACTGGGAAATGATTTCAGCTCTGCCTCAGTTTCTGCATGTACGAGATGGGGATAGTAATAACAGGTACATGATGGGCTAATTGTGAGGAGTAAATGTATTAACAAGTGCAAAGGGCTTAGACTACAGTCTGGCCTGGAGCAGGCTTATATTGGTGCTAGCTAATATTATTATCAATGCTACCAGTAATTAATGGTTGTTCTCCTATAGGTTTATATCTGTCTTCTCATTCCATTCCTCTCTCCCTCCCTCTGCTCCTCTCCTCCCTCAGATATTTGTTGAGTGTCTATGTTGTGTCCAGTATTATGCCAGTTATGTGGGTGGATGGCTCCACACGGTTCTCATTCTCATGGAACATCAGTGGGCAGGGCTGACGGACAGTGAACAAAGAGCCAAGTGAGGAGAGCATCCTGAATTGTGGTGGGCATCAGGGGATCAGAAAGGCCTCTCGAAGAAAGAGGCATTGGCCATCTGAAGCATGCAAAGAAGCGGACAGGGAGCTTTCAGTGGGAAGAGGCTGCAGAGCAGAGGGACGGCAGGGGCGCATTTCCAAAGAGGTCAACTTGGCGTGTGGGGGTCAGGCAATTCAGAGGAGGCCTGAGTGGCTGCAGCACAAGGAGTGCGGGGCATGGCCTGGCTGGAAAATTTTGCTGAGGGGGCCAGAGTAGTCAATTTTATTCCAGATGCGGTGGTTAAACGTTGCAGGACTTTCATTCCTAGAGTGAGACAATCCATGAGCTTGATAAACAGGTCCCTGTGCCTGCTGTGTGGGACAAATGCGTTGGACAAAGCAAGATGAGAAGCACGGAGCCGGGGTGGGAGGTTTTGCAGACTTCTGGGGGAGGGATGGAGGGGGGGCCAGAGAACGTGCTTTGGGTTCCGGTGGACACGGGAGGGGGGGGCACGTGGGAGGACGTGAGAGGCACGTGGGAAGCCTCTTGGGGGTGGAGCAAGAAGAGAGGGCTCCGCGATTGGCTGTGAAGTCACCCGAGAGCACGTGACCCCGGGCTGACCCGCCAGGTGGCCCCGCCCACCCACCTGGGCAGGAAGCCGTTTTTGAGGTCGCCTCCTCGAGGGAGCAAGGTGGTGTGGAGCCCCCCTGGACGCTGACCTAGCTGGGCTGGGGCGTCTGGGTAAACTTTAAGCTTCTGACGGTGGGGGCGGAGAGCTACCCCTCCCGAGGCTCCCCTGCTGCCTAAAACTGTCACCTGCCCATGGGGCGGCCTGCCTGGCTCCCGTCTCTCCCTGCGCCTCGTGCACAGGCTGCTTTCGGGTGCCAAAGGGACCCTGATGTTGGAACCGGCACTGATGGCTATAGGACTTCACCCTGAGCTCCGGAGGGGCGGCTGGCCACTGCCTGAGTGGGGAAGATTGGGGAAGAGTCAGCCTGGGGGGGTAAGTCGAGATTCTGCTTTAGGGTCCAAGAGACATCAGTGGCAACCGGGCTGCTTTCTGCTGGGTGATCACGTTGGGCTAGTTCTCAGACTTGGACATGCAGGGACGTTTTAAAGTGATGTTGGGGGGTGCCTGGGTGGCTGAGTCGGTTGCCTCCGTTACACTCAGGTCATGATTTCTGAGTCCTGGGATTGAGGCCCCCACTGGGCTCCTACTCTGCGGGGAGTCTGCTTCTCCTTCTGCCCCTCCACCTGCCGGTGCTCTCTCATGCTCTCTCCGGCTCTCTCTCAAATAAATAAAAAAATCTTAAACGAAAAAAATGATGTGGGTACTATAACATCCTCAGCATTTTCTCTCTGTAAGAAGGGGGATGAATACCCAGGGCCACCGTGCCAATGAGGAACTCAGCAGGCAGCAAAAGCATCCTGGAGGCGTATGGGGGGGGGGGACAAAGCCATTTGGTTTGCTTAGTGCCCCCCCCCTTTAAAAAAAGACTTTATTTATTAGATAGAGCATAAGCAGGGAGAGCAGCAGGCAGAGGAATAGGAGAAGCAGGCTCCTGACTGAGCAGGGAGCCCAATGTAGGGCTCAACCCCCAGGCTCTGGGATCATGACCTGAGCCAAAGGCAGATACTTAACCAACAGAGTCACCAGGCGCCCCTAGGTACCCCTTTGTTTTTTTTTTTTTTTAAAGATTTTATTTATTTGACAGAGAGAAACACAGCGAGAGAGGGAACACAAGCAGTGGGAGCGAGAGAGGGAGAAGCAGGCTTCCCGCGGAGCAGGGAGCCCGATGTGGGGCTCGATCCTGGGTCTCCGGGATCATGACCTGAGCCGAAGGCAGTTGCTCAACCAACTGAGCCACCCAGGCGCCCATACCCCTTTTTAATAGATTAAAAGAAAAAGGTTGGGAGGTGGGGAAGAGTTTGGCCTGCCAATAACTATTCAGGAAGAAAAAAAAATTTTAATACTTCCAAACAAAGGCTACTGGCATTTGAATTTTAGTCCCACTGGTTGCTTGCTAATGGACCTTTGCCAAGTTACTTAATTTCTCTGAGTTAAGATAATGTTGGGGAGCCTGTGTGTCTCAGTTGGTTAAACCTCTACCTTTAGCTCAGGTCATGATCCCAGGGTCTTGGGATTGAGCTTGGGGCTCCCTGCTCATTCAGGGTCTGCTCTCTCTGCCTCTCTCTTCTGCTCATGCTTTCTGTCATGCTCTTTATCTCAAATAAAGACATACATAAATAAATAACATCTTAAAAAAATAAGATAATAGTGGGTGCCTGGGGTGGCTCAGTCATTAAGTGTCTGCCTTTGGCTCAGGTCATGATCCCAGGGTTCTGGGATCGAGCCCCACATTGGGCTTCCTGCTAGGCAGAGATCCTGCTTCTCCCTCTCCCACTGCCTGCTGCTCCTCTTGTGCTCTCTCAGTGTGTCAAATAAGTAAATAAAATCTTAAAAAAAGGAAAGATAAATGTTACCGACTACATGGAAATGCTTGAGTTTCAACACAGGTGAGGCTCTTGGAATAGAGCTTGGTAGGTAATAAATGCACAGTACTTCTGCTTATCATTCTTGTTATTATATTACTATTGTGCAGAGGAGGTTCACGCCTAACATTAGTACTGCTACCTCCTGCACACTCTGCAGCCGGCCTCTGGGTGCTTATGGATGGGCACATTTGCACCTCACAACTGGGGTTGGTGTCATCATTTTCATTTTGTGGCTGAGGCAATTGAGGCTTAGGGAGATTAGGGGAGGGATATTTGGGGCTGCAGGACCCTCCCTGATGTGGAGGGGGGCTTCCTTACTTCCCACACCAGAAGAGCTCGTTGAAGCCTTTCCCCACCGCATCTAGGGTATGCTCGGGGCCTGAGGATTGCGCACTCACGCACAAAGGTGGTCTGAGTTCCAGGGGGTTGGGATTGAAGAGCTGGGGGCTTGGGAGCAGGCGTCAGGGGACTATGGTTTGCAGCTGGGAGGTGCCTGCAGGTGGCTCCAGGTGAGGGACCTTGGAGGATTTACCCTCAATAGTGTGGCTTGGCGCACCGATAACCCGGTTCGAGGCGTCCTCTCCCAGCAGGTGGCGCTGCAGGCCGTCCCGAGCTTCTGAGCTCCGCGGGTTGAGGGGCCTGCGGGGCTGCAGGTTTGCGAGCGAGCGAAGCTGAGGTCAGCCCCCTTCGCAGTTGGGAGTCCCCAGACCGGTTCCGAGAATGGCTTCTGCAGCGGAGTCACCAATTCCCTTTTGTAAGAAGCCTGCCTTAAATTCAGAGCCGAACGTGGAAGTAACCTTACACTCACTGTGAGTGCTTTTTTGAGTTGTTGTAATTTCCATTTGTCTAAATTTTTCATTACACTACTGTGGGTCCACACTTAAATGCAACATGGATAGATCGACTAACATAATATCTTCAAGAAGTGTGTGAACACAGGAGGCACAGTTTTCCAGCAGAGAACCTGAGGCTTGGACAGACTAAGTGAGTGGAGTAGTTGAGCCTGGAGGGGACTCAAGTGGTCTGGCTCCAGGGCTGTTTTCCCCCTAAGCCTTTGCCACTTTTCAATTCCCCCTCCCCCCATTGATTCTCCCAGCAGCAGATGGGATCTTTATTGGTGTCCAGGGAGGAAATAGGATAAAGAGAGAGGAGATGTTTTCTGAGATGTGAAAAGTGATCACAGCAACTGTGTTCATGGCTGGGGACTGTCTTTGGGATCTGTGGGATGGGATGTCGTTCTGGGATCAGGAGTGGCGGAGCCTGTCACATCTGCAGAGCCAGACTGTGTATAAATGAGTCCGCAGGGGCAAGGCTTGTGCAGAGGGACACTGCCATACCCATCTTAGGGGCCAGCTGTGTGCTTTAGCACCTGTGTGCCCCAGGTGGTCATATCTATTGAGGTTTAAGATAAGAGGTGCGGCTGGGGAGCCTGGGTGGTTCAGTTGGTTAAGCATCTGCCCTCAGCTCAAGGACACAGGGCATGGAACCTGAACGTCCAGGTCAGTGAAGCCGCTCAGGGAGAGATGCTGCTTATAAACCCTGCCCTGAGAAAAGTGGTAGCTTTTGGAGTTGGAGGGTGAAGCTGTTGAGATGCACCAAAGAATCTCTTCTGGACTGTCTTTGAATAAAAATAGATTATTCTCGGGATGCCTGGGTGGCTCACATGGCTGAGTGTTTGCCTTTGGCTCAGCTCATGATCACGGTGTCCTGGGATCAAGTCCCCCATTGGGCTCTCTGCTCAGTGGGGAGCCTGCTTCTCCCATTGCTGGCAGCTCCCTTTGCTTGTGCTCTGTCTCTCTCAAATAAATGAATTCTTAAAAAAAAAAAAAGATTAAGATAAACTGTGTAGTAAATTGCAGAGGTGATCACAGATTTCCACCCCTTGAATCTGGCTGGCCTATGACTTGGCTTTGGCCAGTAGAATGCAGCAGAAGTGATGGGGTGTGAGTTTCGAGCCCAGGCCTCAAGGGGCCTTGCACACTCTGCTGTTGCTTCTAAAATCTGTGATCACCTGTGAACAAACCCGGGCTAACCTGTTGGAGGAAGAGACCAAGTAGAACAGAGTGAGTCATCCCAGTGGAGGCTATCTTAGACGGCCAGCCCTCATCTGAGCTCCAGCAGACTGTAAACACAGAAACAAGCCCAAACCCGCATAGCCATCTGGCTGAGCCCAATCCAAATTGCTGAATCCCAGAATCATGAGACAACAAATTGTTGCTACATAGAAAATGCTCACTGACCCAAGCCTGCTCTCTGCATCTAAAGAATGTAAAATCTCCTGGTTTTTTTTTATTTAAAAATTAAAAAAAAATTATTTGAGAGAGAGCATGTGAGTGTATGCATGGGAAGGTGTAGGGGGAGAGGAAGAGAGAGAATCTCAAGCAGACTCCAAGCCGAGTGTGGAGTCTGATGTGTGAGGCTCCATCCCGGGACCCTGAGATCATGACCTGAGCCAAAATCAAGAATCAGATGCTTCACTGACTGAGCCACCCAGGTGCCCCTTAAATCTCCTGATTTTTAAATGTTGGCAATGAATTCAAAAGAAGCAAACAAATGAATTAACCAGCACTGCTAGAGGTTGAGGCAGGTATTTCTGAGTTCCAGGTGGGGCCCCAGGAATCGCCTGTCGGCAAACGCTGCCATAAAGCCCGTGGAATAGAACAAACCTTGGTTTGCCGTTGGCAGTAATCTTGCACATGTGAATCGTAGTGAGTTTGTAAGTGCTAATTGAATGTTAGTGTGGACAACAATTACTGCGCCAGCTCCCAAAGGGCGCTCATCTGTGGGCTTTCCTCCTGGGATAAGGAGTTTCAACTCTTCTGTCTGTGGGTTTCTTTGTTCAAGATTATCTTTTGGTTCTGTTTAAAGATAGAGTCTTTATGCTTCAGTAAGGCACCAAGTCCTAATCTTGTTAACCACTGCAGTGGGTCTGGGTACCGGCAGAGCTTCAGCTTCTGCACATCAGTCTGCTTTAATAACTTCAGTGGCAAATATCAAGGGTATGGATGAGTTGGAGGAAATGAGTATTTTGAATCAGCTTTCCTGAGTGGAACCAAGTGAGGCATGGGAAGGAACCAGACTTGTGTTTTACCCTTAAGGTTTTCAAGGTTTCCAAGTTGTTTTCCCTGCATTGTCTGTGAGACTTTAAAGAGCCATTAAAAACAGTCTTGGTCCTAAACATCTGATATAATGAACCAGATGTCATTTACTCAGATTTGCAAAACTGGGGAAGAGAGGAAAAAGTCTCTGGGCGGTAGGAGTAGCCTCCGAGTCTTTCAGGGGAATTCATCCCCGAGTTATTCACTGGTGGATCTTTTATGAGCCTGAGAAAGGATTGTGATTGTATCTATTTTACATAATGGAGCTCAGCTTGCTGTTCTCTGCTTCAGACTTGGAGAAGGCCTGGCTCATTTATGCTTGAATACTTTCATGTTACTCCCATTTCTCAAGCTGCAATCACTTCAGCTAATCGGTGGCGGAAGAGCAGACACCACATGTAGAGCATCTTTTCTCTGAGTGTGGTTGGGGTCGACCAACATCAGGATCACCTGGGTGGGGGTAGGAAAATGGTCTTTTTTTTTTTTTTTTTAAATTGACATAATTGACATATGTAACATTGGGTCAATTTAAAGTGTACAGTACATAGGTTTGATAGGCTGAAATGTTGCATTATGATCACTATAGTAGCATTAGGTAACACGTTTATCATGGTCCAGATTTATAAGTCTGTGTGTGTGTGTGTGTGTGTGTGTGTGTGTGTGTGTGTAGAATGGTTAAAATTCAGTCTATCAGCAACTTTGAAGTTTATAATGCAGTATTTTTAAAGATTATTTATTACTTGACAGAGAGAAACACAGAGAAGGAATACAAGCAAGGGGAGTGAGAGAGAGAGAAGCAGGCTTCCTGCTGAGCAGGGAGCCCTATGTGGGGCTTGATCTGGGGACTCCAGGATCATGACCTGAGATGAAGGCAGATGCTGAACCACTGAGCCCCCCAGGTGCCCCTATAATGCAGTATTGTTGACTGTAATCCCTGTGTTGTATATTAGATCTCCCAAAAGTACATGTCTGCTAGTTATAAATTTGTTCCTTTAAACATCTCCCCCATTCGCCTACTCCCTGACCCCTAGTGACCACCATTCTACTTCTGTTTTTGCAAGGTCAGTTTTTTTAGATTCTATATACAAATGAGGTCATACAGTATTTGTTTTTCTCTGCCTGACTTGTCTAATTTAGCATAAGGCCTTTGAGGTCCATTCATGTTACAAATGGCAGGTTTCCTTTTTTCTCATGGCTGAATGGTATTCCATTCTCTAATGACCCATTTTTATCCATTCATCCACTTATGGACACTAGATTGTTTCCACATCTTGGCTGTTGTGAATAGTGCTGCAGTGAACATAAGACTGCAGGTATCCCTTTGGGATACTAATTTCAGTTCCTTTGCCTAGATACCCCAGAGTTCAATTGCTGGATCATATGGTAACTCAGTTTTTAATTTGGGGGGAACTGCCGTAGTCTTTTCCATAATGGCTGTATCAGGTTACATTCTCACCAACAGTGTAGAGGGGTTCTTTTTTCTCTACATCCTCACCAACATTTGAGATCTCCTGGGGGATGGCTTCTTTAAAAAGCAGATTCCTGAGTCCAGACTAAAATCACTGATTCAGAATCCCTGCAGATGGCAACCTGGAACCTATAGTTTTTTTTTGTTTTTTGTGTTTTTTTTAGATTTTATTTATTTATTTGACAGAGAGAAACACAGCCAGAGAGGGAAAACAAGCAGGGAGATTGAGAAAGGGAGAAGCTGGCCTCCCGCTGAGCAGGGAACCGGATGCCGGGCTCAATCCCGGGACTCCAGGATCATCACCTGAGCTGAAGGTAGACACTTAGCAACTGAGCCAGCCAGGTGCCCCTGGAGCCTATAGTTTTAAAAAGCCACTTAGTTGATTTTTTGCAGTGTCTTAAGAGGTGAGGAGGGAGCAGGCAGTGTGGTGCAGAGGTGACCTCTGGAAAACCTTCCCCTTTGTTAAAATGTCTAAGCTTAAAAGTCTCAGTGAGATGCTGACCTATAGCCTAGAATGTACAGAGTTGGCTTTGGTTTTGCCATGGAGATCAGGAGAAAATTTTGCAGGTACTTAAAACCGGGTCTTTACTCAAGCTAAAAGGACTACCTCTGGTTGAGAGAGACCCATCTCTTTATCTGACTTGAGATACTGACATTCACAACTAGCCATGTCCTGTGAAATATGGCTCTTCAACAGAATGGCTGAGGATATGAATTGCAATTGTTATCTACTGCTGCAGGGCACATTATGCCAACACTTAGTGGTTTAAAATAATAATAAACATTTATATTGTTTACAGTTTGTGTGGGTCAGGAATTCAGAACCAACAACTGGATAGTTCTGGCTCAAGACTTTTCATGAGGTTGCTGTCAATATGGGGGCCATGGCCACTGTCATCTGAAGGTTTGATTGGGACTGGAGGATCCACTTCCAAAGTGGCTCCACTGTATGGCAGGCCAGTTGGTACTGACCGTTGGCATTTTTTTTCTACCTGAACCTCTCCATAGAGCAGCTGGAGTATCCTCACAACATGGCATCTGGTTTTCCCCAGACCAAATAATCCCAAGAGAACAAGGCAGAAGTTGCAATGTCCTTTATAACTTAGCTTTGGCAATCACACAATATAATGTCTGCAATATTCTCTTAGTCAAATAGGTCAACCCTATTCATTGTGATACATTTTAGGATTACATAAAAACGTGAATACTGGGAGGTGAGGATCACTGGACACAACTTGGGAGGCTGGCTACCACATGAACAACATTCACCTTGTCATAACAATAATAACTACTGTTACTCTGTTGATGGAGGGCTTACTACACACTAAACATTGCATCACATTCTTTACAAACTTAATCCCATAATAGTATAAATGCTGTTTCTTGTTTTTCAATATTTAGAATTGATTACCAAGCCAAGCTTGGATAATAATCCAAGTAAGGAGTACAGCTTTTGTGTTCAGGGGACAGGAGGAACTGAAACTCAGAACTGTTCCAGAAACATAAAAGCAACGGTGTTTTGAGAGACATTGTGAAATGGATTGGAGGGAGAGGAGTGGAGACAGGAATGGGAGCTAATGAGCATCTTACAAAGGCAGGGGATCAGGAGGTCCTGCAGAAGGTTGTTGGAACAAAAAATAGAGGGTCGAGCATATCATTCAAATTTCTAAATAGTCATGGAGAGACCAAAAGCTCAAGCTATAAATACCAAAAGTTGAGATGGAGAGAGAAATTATGAGCTAACTCCTCTTGGTGGGGAGGGAATATATGTTGCCTAAAATCTGGAAACAATGGTATAAACATCCTATTTAGAACTATAGAGGTGGGCACTGGGGTTTGTTAGTTGGACATTGGTGCTGTGGGCTCAGGTGGAGTGATTCTGCCAAGGGGGAAGCTATGGAGAAGGGTTGGATACTTCAGGGACCTCCCAGGGAAAGTGAGCAATGGTCTCAAACTTGAACTTGCACCAGTTGTTGTAACTGGACTTGTTGGAACATAGACTGTTGGGCCCTGTGTCCAGAGCTTCAGCCTCAGCTGTCCTGGCGTTGGTTGTGTAAGAGGAAAAAAACCATCATGTTTACCCTTTGCCATTCACACAGAACACTTTTGTGATCAGATGTGTAAGTTTTTTCTCACTTAAAAATTGGATTTCTCACTAAAAAACTGGATTGGTTCTCTGGACACCAGCTGGATGCCATACAATTCATTTAAGTTCAGACACTATCAACCCAGAGTGAGGGTCAGACCCCACAGGTTAAGGGCTTGGTCCCACAAGACTCACCCTCTTCAGATGCCAGTTACAAGTAACATCTTTCACTGGCACTTCAGACCAAGTGGGCCATAAAGTAGGGTTTCCATGAGCCCCCTGCCTTGGGTTCAATAATTGCTAGAACCTCTCACAGAACTTGGAGAAACACAACTACCCCCTTCCAGACACTCACCCATGTCTTGCAGCCTCCTACCCCCCGAGCCTTTTCCTCAGAGGGATCTCTCAACCTGATGCAGAATGTGGCAAGACAAGCACAGGCGAGATGTCAATTTTTAAAACTTAGAAGAATGGAAGGGTGCTGACTGTAGGACTGATACTTCCCTCCTTTTTCTGTTCACATTGAATAATTTTATTGAAGCATGAATAGTTTTGAATTGGCTGATCTTCCCCTGTAATTTTACTTTAGAACAGTGGCTTCTGGGGTGCCTGGGTTGCTTAGTCATTGAGCATCTTTATTCAGCTCAGGTCATGATCCCAGAGTCCCGGGATCAAGCCCTGCATCGGGCTCCCTGATCGGCAGGAAGCCCACTTCTCCCTGTCTCACTCCCCCTGCTTGTGTTCCTTTTCCAACTGTGTATTTCTTTCTGTCAAAAAAATAAAATCTTAAAAAATAACCCAAACAAACAGTGGTTTTTACAGGTCTCTATGGTGCCCAGGGAAATGATATAGATGAACCCAAATACTACCCATTGGATAGTGATACTGTCTGTGCAAAAGATTACCTCTTGTTAGGAATACATGTGGAATGTTGGCTCCTTGGTGTCACCCATTTATTTTTTCATTCAATTTTCCATCCACTGAATACCACTGAGTATTTACTGGGTATCTTCTGTGTAATACTGTGCTCAGTGCTGGGGACACCACTGAGATAGGCAAAATACTTATTGAGGGCAGTTATATTTTAGTGGAAAGAGGGACTCTAAACAAGTAAATACTGGGCACCTGGTTAGGTCAGTTGGTTAAGCATCTATCTTCGGCTGTGGTCATGATCCCAGAGTCCTGGTATCGAGATCCAAGTCAGGCCCCTTGCTCAGTAGGAAGTCTGCTTTTCCCACTCCCTCTTCCCCTCCTGCCTTCCTGCTCATGCTCTTTCTGTCTCAAAGTAATAAATAAAATCTTAAAAAGAGAATTAACCTATTGATAACAAATAAAGGCGTTTCTATACATTATGGGGAGGAGAGTCAAATGGTCTAAAGCAACACTAGTCAGCAAACAAGAAAACAAATAAGCTTCTAAAATTTAAGTCCTGCGCTTTGCTACCCCCCTTCTCATCTGATTTTTAGTGCGGATCTGTTTTATGTTACAGTTTTAAATTCATCTTCCTCTAATTTTCTCCATGTCTGT
>PITA01017208.1:0-44006 GCA_004023965.1 Spilogale gracilis | reverse complement strand
AGAGAGAAACACAGCTAGAGACAGAATACAAGCAGGGGGAGTGAGAGGGAGAATTAGGTTTCCTGTTGAGCAGGGAGCCCTATGTGGGGCTCAATCCCGGGACTACAGGATCATGACCTGAGCCAAAGGCAGAGGCTTAACAACTGAGCCACCCAGGCGCCCCTATATTAACATTACAATAGTCACTATAAAATTCCACAAAAATGCGAATACTAAGAGAATGTCAATAAAATTATGCCTAACTTAGGCAATACTGAAAAACAAGAAAAGCTCTGCTCTAACGAGGACAAAAAATAAAAAAATATTGGGAATATTCAATAAAATCAAATTAAATTTATGATCTTTCAATTTTAAGAAAAATAAAGATGGCAAATTGGAAATACGTTATTAACTTACATGAAACATTAAAAAAACAGGGAAAAAAAGGTTTGTCATATTAGTGTCACAAAGTTTAAGAAGCAGGTTTCCTCATATAATTTTATTATGATGCACAGAATAGAAATACATACCAAAATAAATTTTATCTATTTGACAGAGAGAAACACAGCCAGAGAGGGAACACAAGCAGGGGGAGTGAGAGACGGAGAAGCACGCTTCCCACCAAGCAGGGAGCCCGATGTGGGACTCGATCCCGGGTCTCCAGGATCATGACCTGAGCCGAAGGCAGTCGCCCAACCAACTGAGCCACCCAGGCGCCCCCCAAGGTTTTACTTTTAAGTAATCTCTATACCCAACATGGGGCCTGAACTTACAACCCTGATGTCAAGAGTCACATGCTGTACCAACTGAACCAGCCAGGGGCCCCAACTAGATTTTCCATAAATACTCTTTGAGCAAATGGACACTCACCATTTCTCCCGTTAGGAATGCCAATCCCATTTTTACTTTGCTTTGCCCCTTTGATTTATCAACCAGGTCTTTGCCCCACCTTTTGGCAGGCAGCAGGCATTTCTCCAAGGCAGAAGTTCCCCAGCAAAAAGATAGATATTGGAGACCCAAAGGAAAGGAATACCTGCTGTGAATCTTACCTTTTCACAAACTAATTCCCTGAATCCTGGCAACAATCCTATGAGGTGATGATGCTGTTTCCATTTAATAGATAAGAAAACTGAGACCTCAAGCCGTTTACACAGCTCAAGAGGTGGAGCTGAGATTTGAACCCAGATATCCTGACTCAGGGCCCAAACTGGGGGACAGAGAGTCTGGTGGTAGCAACAGTATATAGTACAGGGGCAGGTAGAGTGCGAAATGGTCTCCTCCTTGATTTTCTGTAAATGAGACCTTTTTAGGATTCTTGAGAGAAAGTGTTTTGGAGGTCTCCTTATTCTACTAACACGTATCCCTTCTCTTGTCTCTACTTAAATGAAAGGGTTGCAGTCTGGAAACATCTTGGGAGGGTTCATTAATAGTAAGTGCTGAGAGAAGTTAGTTAGAATCTCTGCTTTTGTTTAGTCATTAAGTCAATATTTGGTCACCACAAGGCTAATCTATTCAGTTTGAGAGCATATCAGGGACTGTTTGCTTGGTTTGGGTTGTTTAGACAAGTCTTTTCATGCCGGTCAATTCAATTGCCAGAACAATGGTAAAACCAGAGTGGTTTAAACATTTAAGCTCTCACCACAGTCAAACAGGTTAAGTGGGATGGACTGGATCCCACTAGATAATGAGAATATCTTTTCAGTTTATAAAGGGCGTTTTTTTGTTTTTTTTTTTAAGATTTTATTTATTTGACAGAGAGAAACACAGACAGAGAGGGAACACAAGCAGGGGGAGTGAGAGAGGGAGAAGCAGGCTTCCCACCGAGCAGGGAGCCCGATATGGGACTCGATCCTGGGTCTCCGGGACCATGACCTGAGCTGAAGGCAGTCGCCTAACCAACTGAGCCACCCAGGCGTCCCTATAAAGGGCTTTTACAAAAAGATTCTCACACCAAACTGATGAGTAATAAGGATCTTAAACACTGAGGACAGTGATGGGGGGGGGGCGTTTAAAGAAAAGAGATTACCAGCTTTATTATGTGAATGAACAATGCGTAGAGGAATTACTTGCCTTCTTTCAGGAAAATTGTGATTAAATCAAATGCAAACTGAAGGGATAATGCTTCTTGAAGTGTGGATTCCTGTGTAGTAGAAACCCAGGAACTTTAACCCAGGTGCTCTGACTCCAAATAGAGTGTTCTCGGTGTTGCACTTAAGCAACCCCCCAGGGTTAGTCTTGTGTTGGATCACTAAAGAGCTGAACTAGCAGACCTGCCTTGGAGACCAAAAAGGGCCTAACAGACCTTCTCACTCCAGTATAATCGGGCATCTGCCCCTCTCCCGCCAGGGTCTGAGCCTGCAGGTGTCAAATCTAAGTTTGTTCTTCAGAGCTTTCCTGACATCTCTGCATCATTTGGCTCTGTTGATCATGTTCTTGAGACCCTCTGCTTCTCTGGCTTCCACGTCACGTGTCTTACTTCTGTCCCCTTGGCCATGAGTCTTGATACACAAACTTAGGCTGAATAATAGCTTATTTACTAAATGCCTCTTATGTGGCACACATTGTCTGAGTCCCTTTACATGTATTCACAGGTAATCTATTTAATCCTCATGATAGTCCTATGAATCAGATGGTACTCTTGTCTCTCTTGAAAATATAAGGAAATTCAGCAACAAAAGAAAAAATACACAGGACTTCATCAAAATTTCCGATGTTTATGTGTCAAAGGACACTAGCAAGTGGGGCGCCTGGGTCGCTCAAGTTGGTTGAGCTCTGACTCTTGATTTCAGCTTAAATTGTGGCCTCGGGGTCATGAGATTGAGACCCCTCAACAGGGCTCTGTGCAGAAGTCCCTCTGCCCCTCTCCCTCTCAAGCTCACTCACTCTCTCTTTCTCTAAAATAAATAAATAAAAATCTTTATTTAAGCAAAAGGACACTATCAAGAGAGTGAAAAGACAGCTCACTGAAGGAGAGAAGATATTTGCAAGGCATATGTTTGATAAAAGATTAATATCCAGAAAATATAAAAAAACTACAACTCAACAACAAAAATAAACAACCTTATTAAAAATGGGCAAACGGGGGGGCACCTGGGTGGCTCAGTTGGTTAAGCGACTGCCTTCGGCTCAGGTCATGATCCCGGAGACCCAGGATCGAGTCCCACATTGGGCTCCCTGCTCGGCGGGAAGCCTGCTTCTCCCTCTCTCGCTCTCCCTGCTTGTGTTCCCTCTCTGTCTGTGTTTCTGTCAAATAAATAAAATCTTAAAAAAAAAAAAAGGGCAGAGGATCTGGACTCAGATAATTCTCCAAAGAATATATCCAAATGGCCTCTTCTTTCTTGATATTTTAGCAGCAGCTGACATGTTTAATCACTGTCTCTTTTATGAAATAATTTCTTCATCCTACTTTAAGGACACCACTTCTGTGTCACTAACTGCTCCGCTCAGTCACCTTGCAGGTTTCTTTTTATCTCCTCACCTACAAACTTTAGATTCCTCAAAGATCTCAGTGTTCTGACTCCCTCTGTCATGTTCGTGACTTTAAGCACAACCCAGAACACTGACATCTCCCACTCTGGATCTTTCTCTTGAACTTAGACTTATACATCCAACACATATCCAAATGCCTATCCAGCATTTCCACCTAATGATTACTAAGTATTTTATACTTAACCTATCCCAAACCAGCTCCATTTCTACCCAGACATCACTGGCTTCTCTCACTCCCTTCCTACGTGATCACACTGTACAAAAAAGTACTTTCTATCCTCCATCTCCTTCTTCCTTGGCTTTGTTTTCTGTGTAGCATTTCCCACCTCCTAACTCCCAGTATATTGTTTGGCTCTCTCTCTAGTATTGAATGAGGGCAGAACCTTCTTGATCACTCCTCTGTCCGTAGCACTGAGCACAGGGCCCAGCATATGGCACACACTCAGACCGAATGGCCACAATATCCTTGTTAGATCAAATATTAAGGGAGAGGGTGTACCTACTGAAGTTTTAACTAATGTAGATTATGTGATAGATAAAAGAATTCTTCAAAACCTAGTACCAGGGGAAAATAGTATCAGGGGTCCTTAGTTGATAAAATGCTAGGCTTCTCTGGATTAGGCTATTCCAGGTTTTGAATTTCTATTGAACTTTGAATCAATTCTATTTCAGCAAGAAAACATTTTGGATTTTGGTACTGGGTCTGGGCCTACTGTCCTCTGGACATATACAAACTTAAGGTTGTTGTTGTTGTTGTTGTTGTTTTTTCCAGTCCTACATTTCTCTGTATTTTGATAAAGTTTATTTCTGTAAGAACTGAACGCTGTAGCCTTTCTCCTTTTCTCTAGTCCCTGCCTCAGGGTTAGCCTGAGAGGCATCGGCTTGAACACACACAGAATAATCAGCTTTCTTTTTATATGTGAATAGAAGCTCAAAATAGCAAGAAATCCTACAAATCCCCAACTCACCAATTTCTTATATTACATTTTTTCCTATTATACAAGTATTTCACATTTTTTTGTAGTGAAAAAAACCTGTTACCCTATGTCACTGTTTAAGGGATTATCACTGTTAAATTCTTCAGATCTTAGTGTATCATACATTTTGTATAGTAATCTTGTCTTTTTACCAATGTATCATAGCTTCATCTTCTGAGTTCAGGCAAGATATGTAAGTGGCAAAAAAGAAAAAGAAAAAGAAAAAGAAAAAGATATGTAAGTGGCTTCTTGGCTATTAGCCAGGCATGGGTGCTAAAGAATAAAGCACTTTAGGAGCACCTGCGTGGCTCAGTCATAGTGTCTGCCTTCAGCTCAGGTCATGATCCCAGGGCCCTGGGATCAGGCCCTGCATCAGGCTCCTTGCTCAGCGGGGAAGCCTGCTTTTCCCTCTCCCACTTCCCCTGCTTGTTTTCCTTCTCTCGCTGTATCTTTCTCTGTCAAATAGATAAATAAATAACTTTAAAAAAAAGCATTTTAGATCAAGAAATAAGATATGAAACAAAAGGTTGATACTTTTGTTGCTGAGGGACGCCTGGATGGCTCAGTCGGTTAAGCATCTGTACTGGGCTCAGGTCATGATCTCAGGGTCCTAGAATCAAGTCCTGAATTATTGGGCTCCCTGCTCACTGGGGAGTCTACTTCTCCTCCCTCTCCTCTGCTCATGTTCTTGCTCTCAAATAAGTAAAGATCTTTAACAACAAAAGAGATTCTTTTGTTGCTGAAATAAACCAGAAAATTCTATTCCTATAGAGGAAACCTTGTAATAGGACATTCTTTCGTAATGAGAAAGATTATGCCATCTAAGAGAAAAGGAGTAACAGGCAATCATAGGGAACTATTGTTTCTTTTAAATTCTTACACCCTCCTTGTAAGTATGAGTATTGGACTGCTTTAAGATGTAAAATATGCTTAATTCTTAGCTGCAACCAGCTACACTTTAAACTACCATCATCCACCCCTACCATTTTTTTAAAAGATTTTATTTGAGAGAGACACACACCAGTGGAGACACAGGACTCGATTTCAGGACCCTGAGATCATGGCCTGAGCTGAAGGCAGGCCCTTAACTGAATGAGCCACCCAGATGCCCCCCTACTACCTGTTTTTATCCTTAATGTCAAGGTTGACTAGTTCTTAAGCTGCTCACCTGTGTCATAAATATGACCACTCTTTCACCCTGGAATTGAATGACAAACTTGGATTTACATAGTAGAGTTGTTCTCTTCATTAAGAAATAGAGAATCTAAAAATTTTAGCCCTGGAAGAGAATTTTAGAAATCTAGTCCAATTCATAATTAATGTTTTTAATAGAGGAAACTGCACCTTGAAATGGTTAAATGATTTGCCCTATTTTCAGAGAAGTAGTTTTGTCCATAATCCAAGTCTACTGACTTCCAAATTCAAGGGCTCTGTACTCTCTCCTAGAGTTCAGCTGTGAAATGAAATATATCCGCAGGCAGCAGATGGTAAAGGTGTCCTTTCCAACCAGAACACTGGTTCTGACACTCCATGTGTGAAAACTACTGAAAAAACTACTGAGCCTGTTTCCTTACCTTCAAACAGTATATTCAGGTTCTTGGAACATGTTTGATGCCTAATATTATTTTGTGTATAAATGTAAACATTTTCTCATAGGGACACATTTAAGATCTTTCCTCAAGTAAGTAGGATGGGGCGCCTGGCTGGCCCTCAGTAGAGTATGATTCTTGACCTGGGGTCATGACTTCGAGCCCCATGTTGGGCATAGAGCTTACTTACAATTAAAACAAAAGAGTAGGACTGATTTTTGTGTGAATAGATTCTGAAAGTATTCTTATTCATTTTTACAGATGTACATTCAGGGAAAATTAGTATTTGCCAACTGTATTTTCAATGGTTATAGCACATCTGCTAAAGATCTTCAAAAGCAAATTGTGAAGACCAAGAATGATTATCATACAGGGTATTTCCTACCCAATGACTTCAGGATCCAGTAGAGTAACTACACATATTCTACCTTATTTCGCACTTTTCATTAGTAAATCACAGAAACGGGCCAAATGTCAAGAATTGCCTAAATGAATGCTTGTTTCTTGCTTTGAATCTTTTCTGGGAAGAGGTAGGTTACCTATTTAAAAGTTTTGTTCAAGTCCGTTTGGAGGCATCATTGAGCTTGCCGACAAGACACCATAAGCAAAGCTTACCCATGAGGGTTGAAAAAATTTATGGACAAGAAATTATTGAAATTGAATGGTGGTGGACAGGTCCCAGGAATATGGCGGGGGGTTCAGTCCCTTTATGAATCTTGTGATAGATCAATGTATGGAGATGGCAAGCAGTGGGCGACAGAACAATAGTGCAGTGCTGGGAATATGAGGAAAATAAACAATAGGTGTGTTCACTGGAAGAAATCAACTGCTTTCACATGTCCCCTCTCCACAGCACCTGTTTTCAACTATATAGAAGTCAGGTCATGGGCGTCTTCATATTGAACTTTTTTTGTTAAATACATTTTTGTAATAGCAAAACAAATAAGTAAATGAAAGTTCAGTTCAAGGAGGGCCAATTTCTTTTTAACCAGCATTCAGTCTGCAGAGCCACTCTGGAGTTACCATGAATGTTCCCAAGACTGTAGTGAAGCTTGGAAAGGTTCAAACCAATCATTCAATTACATAGGGCAAAATATGATCCACTAGATCATATTCACCTTCTTAATTCAGTATGTCTTTTCTGTCAGGGAAGTCATACAAATCAACAAATGTAACATGATTAGAACGTATTTGAGGCTGACAGTCACTGAGAAGGGTGAAAATGGAGCTTTTAAAATTCATCTGCTCTTTCACTCTGATAAATTACCATGCGAGGCACTTTAATGACCAAACTTAGACTAATGAATCTATGGCTTTCCTAGAAAACTGCTGTCGTTTGTTGGTATGTTAAAAATTCTGTAAAATACTATAATAGAAGAAAGATAGAGATAAGAGATAAAAAAGAATTTTTACCATTTGGCTAATTCATGTTGGAAATACCAGAATAAAAAAAGCACACACAAACAAAAGACACAAAGAAGTACAGATTTTATTGGAGGCTTGTTAAGTTTAGGAGGAACAACAGTAATACAGAAATATACAAACCTACCATTCATTCTTGTAAAAATCCTTTAAAAATTTGATATGATAAAATACATCAAGTGATCAAAGAAAGTATTGATGAGAAAGGCTATAATCTTAAGTCTTCAGGTAGGGTAGGAAATGTAAAGTTCTACACAAAATATAAGAGGTCAAAAAGTAAAAATTAAGTATCTCTGAAAGCATATTCTTAAATGATATTTTTTTAAAAAACAGCTTAACACTCCAGTGTTAAATGAAGACTGACTATAAAAACTTACTATGTAAACAAGCCTGAACTCTGTAACAGCTCACACATTCCTCAGGTTCATACAATGTTAAAAGAGAATGCAAATGCCGCCCCCCTCCCAATACTGAGAACACTTAACTATACATCCCCTCCCAATACTGAGAACACTTAACTATACATAAACACAAGATAGGTTGATACATTTCAGGCTGTGTTCACAGATTAGGACATGGATACAAAATTGCCGACATCAGAACAGTTTCATGTTTAGGTGAATGGAAAATGTCGTAAGTTTCAGAAGACATCAATATATGGCTCACCTATTTAATTCTAATATAGTTCATTAGAAAAAAAGTCTAAGAATTGATGCATAAATTAAGAGTGAATTCATGACAGTATGTGACATTAAAAGGCATAAAAATCCAAAGATCTTTAGATCCAAATTGTTTTATAAATATAATAAATAAATATATATATAGTGTCTATATATATATATATATACTAACATGTATAGTGCTTTGATTTATGCAAACAGTAAAGCACTGAAAGGTAAACATAATGATTTAAAAGGCAAAAATAATAGAACCCACAGGATGAAGCATCTATGTAATGAATGTGGTACAGAACTAATCCCAGGGTTGAATTCTTCCTGAATGAGCCCCAAACTCACGGTGCTATTTTAAAGGATAACTCATTGACCCAATTTTTTGGGGGACAAGGCTTGGAGGAATAGCACAGTTTGGGGCTCTTTTCACAGTTGGGAGTCCCTGATTTGTCTGCAGTTATTTCAAACATGGGTCTAAAGTCAGTATTACCGAAAGTATACATTTCCATTGTGTATCATAACTTTTGGACTTGGGGGCTTTTCATGTCTTTTCAGAAACCCTGTCCTCAAATTAAGTATAGCAATGTCACTGTTATGATGTGAGACCTTGTGATGAATCAAGTAGGTCAGAATCTTTTAAAAGGCCAGAACAGCAGGGTACAAAAATAAAAAAAAAAAAATACTAAAAATATTATTCTGCAAAATACTTTAGCAATCTGTGAGGTATTAATCCATTTCCACTCTCTATCATCCTAGCTTGTTTCCATCAACCACAGCAGATTCTGAAACATAGTTCACAATGAATCTGACAAGGGACTTGGTGTCTACAAACGATGCTAAGGTTCTTCCCAGACTTGGACCTAAAAAGCAAGCACAAAGCAATATGGTGGATCTAAAAAAGACACTGATCTCCAGAAACAAAAGTTTAAAATTACTTAGTATTGGAGTTACAGGGCAAGGACCAAATGCCTTTCAGAAACTATGCACAATTAAATGAGACCGTTATCATACTGTTGAGTAGAAAGTGAGAAAAACAAAACAGAAACCATTAATTTGTGGGAGAAGCTTTTTTTGGGGGTGGCTAAATTGTTTAATCATAAAACAGAGACAGAGATCTGATAAGTTACAAGAACAATTCTCCCACCAGCAATTAGTAATAACCATATTAGATATCACATTTCTACTTTGATAAACGACTGTAATGTCAAAGTCTGCTATCCATTGTTATTCCTTTCATTTTAGAGGCATCTCTCTAAAAACAAAACAAACTAGCCAAAGAAATTCTTAGCAGCATGTGGTATCCAGTTCATTTAGAGAGTACTGCAGAAAATGCTAATTTGAGTGGACTGGTTTTAATCAGAGACAAAAAAAATTAAATGACAGAATATAGAGAAGATAAAGTATAGAAACAAAATGGTTCCCCTGTACAGTAACAGCTCTTCTATTTTGAGAGCAGGTATCAAATCAAACCAATCAATTTTTGCTAAGTGCCGGCACACATACAAAGAAAAATGAGTTTTGGTGAACATCAGATGTCTAATCAGCCTCAGGTTCTCT
Source organism: Spilogale gracilis (assembly GCA_004023965.1). Classification (NCBI taxonomy): domain Eukaryota; kingdom Metazoa; phylum Chordata; class Mammalia; order Carnivora; family Mephitidae; genus Spilogale; species Spilogale gracilis. The sequence goes on along the minus strand of PITA01017208.1, from coordinate 34,322 downwards.
TCAGTCTTCAAATTCTTGATGTTCCAGGAATGATGCGCGAGTTTAGGTTGGTTCTAGGATAGGCCCAGGGGCCTGGTTTGATCTGGGATCCCTGGGACCATACCTAGAACAAACCCAAACAAAACCAAACTCCTTGGGAGTGCTTTCAGCTCAGGTGACTTCTGGGCTTTTCACCCATATGGACCTCCGGGGCTGTACCAGGACCATACAGCAATCTTTAAGGAATGGGAGTGGCATTCCTGGAGTTTCCTGTACGTTGCCAGGTGCTAATACTGTGCAGAAAATACTTTGACTTAAAAATGGAATTAATTTTAAATTTCCTTGGGAGAGGAAAAAAGACCTCTAATTTCTCAGGTTATCATCAAAAATAAATTCGTAAAAGACATGCTTTTAGAAAAGACGTTCAGAGATGAAATAAACTCATTTGTAGGGAGCCAACCTTTAGGATATGCTATAAAACTAAAAAAATGTAAAGTTTAAAAACAAAAGAATTATCCCTTATCTTGAGAAACTCAAGATTCAAATATGAGGGGAAATATATATTTCTACAATAACTCAGAATATACTCACTTTGAAAAATAGTGTGTCAGAAGTATTCACCACTTAAATACTGTCCTATTTCAATAACATATTTTCCACATGCCTAATGAAATTCAGTAAATAGGGATGAAACAACTCAACTGCTGACTGGTTAAAATGTACAGCATTTAAAAAAATATCATATGCATTTTAATTTATCACACATTTTTAGGATTTCCATAAAATCAATTCCTTCTTCATGTTATGATTTTGTATACATGAATCCTGGAATCAGTTCATCCTCTTCTTGATTTATAGCAATTACACTGAGTAACTTCCTCTCACAACTTGAATAATCAAGGAGAATTTTTCTCCTTGTACTACCAACCAGGGTTTCGCATCATGGCTATTCTGTAATGGCAGTCTCAACTTAAGAAATGGGCTTGGGTCATCTATTTTTAAATGAATATTATATTGTAATTCCCTTCTAGTAGCATATGAATAACTTTAGGTGATGAGTCACAGGCAGAGACTGATTTTCCAATTACCCTGTATATGATGGGTGGATGAATCACCGGATGGACTAAAACATAATCAGCCTATTGGTAAAACTAATTTCTTCAAAGCCAGGATATCCCTTTCTAGACAGATTTGAATTTTACTTGCAAACAATAACATGCACATTTGATGTTTATTTTTCATTCAAGTGAGGAAAATCTTCATGCTTTAACATATTAAATGATAAACATGCAAAACATAGAATGACACTGGGAATTTAGTCATTCAAATATCTGTCAGTATCATCAGATCTAACACTCATAACTTCTGGAAAGTTTTTTTCCCCCCCCGCAAGTTTTTAACATACATTTCATGGAGTGAAAACAAAGTTACTGTCTTAAAATCCTGCACAAAGAATAAATTCTTTGTGGTAAAACTGCCTAGAGTCTGAAAACCTAGTATTACTTCTCAGTTTTCTGAGATAAAAATAATGGTCGTTTGGTTATTTCCCAGGACTCAACCTACTTCATGTTTCAGAAATGAAGAGGCATCTCTCTAAAAACAAAACAAACTAGCCAAAGAAATTCTTAGCAGCATGTGGTATCCAGTTCATTTAGAGAGTACTGCAGAAAATGCTAATTTGAGTGGACTGGTTTTAATCAGAGACAAAAAAAATTAAACGACAGAATATAGAGAAGATAAAGTATAGAAACAAAATGGTTCCCCTGTACAGTAACAGCTCTTCTATTTTGAGAGCAGGTATCAAATGCAGTAAAACTTCACTTCTTTTAAAGATAGCAATGAAATAGGTAGTGAGTAATAGATACACACAAAATCCATGCGTTTGGGTATAGTTCAGTTTTTTACTCTCCACTGAGTCAATTTTTTTCTTACTTTATACTTTACTATATTTGTCTTAGTTACCTGGTTTCCAAAACCAAAGCAGGCTAGAAGGAGCATTACAAGGTGGAGAAAGGCCATTGCTACGAGCACACTTAAGCAAGCAGTAACTGCAGGAACTGGAGGAATCAGAACTACTAACAGAAAACAAAGACAAGAAAATGAAAAAAGCACAGCGGAATGGAGCCATTTAGTAAAAGGGCACATAGCTCTCGGTGCCTAATTAGACTATCAGTATGATAACTTGTTAATAACAATCCTTCTGACATCAAAAAAGATTAAAATGAGTTTCATATACTGTTTAATAACACAGCAATGCATACTGTTTTAAAAGGGAGTACCTTCAGAAATTTTTCCAAAATTTTTTAATGCTTAAAGAGGTTTAAGGGGTTTAAGCTCTATAGAAAACTTGGATATCCAGAATGAGTCATTCTCCAAATATTCAGGTTAGCCAGTTTTTACTAAAATTAGCCATGCGTTTGGTCTCAAACCTACAGTTCTAGAACATATTAAATCTTGGTGAACAGAGTTGAAGTCACGTTTATAATGCTCTAGGTTTTCAGTCTATGTCCTATACTAGGAACAATCAACAAGAACGAAACATTTAACAGTATTCTAAAATATACACAATGATTTGTACAAAGATGGTGGTCAAATTTTCTTTTACAGCTGAATTCATTAATGGAGAGTCCTAGGAACATCAACATATAAAAACTGAATTAATACTTTAAATATAAGGCAGTCACATATTCAACTAAGTATTTTTAGCAAGTTCTTAGTAAAGAATGAAGAGGCAAACAAAAGTATGCTAAGCAGCCAAACAGGTGCCACAAAGTTCATGCACTTAACTGACAGAAAAAGCTCCTTAGCCTTCTTTCAGTCTACTTACTTTTACTTTAGACACAATTCTAAATCTTGGAAATCTGGTTTCTCAGGCCACAGCAGACTAGAAGCAGCAAATCGGGGGCCTAGTACAAGCAGCAGGCACTCAAGACAGAAGCAAAAAGTGACAGCTGATTTTAAGGGAAGATAGAGGAACCGTGAAAACGAGACACAGCTCAGAAAGCACAGCACTGCAGGGTCACAGAGTAGGACACGTAACCTCATCCAGCTTAGAAGCCCATGAGGGTCCACTTCTGTTTATCACCCCATGATAGGAACCAATATTCTTAAAGATGATGAAAAAAAAGTTAAATTAGATCCTAAACATTTTAGAAAAAGGTACGGAAGGTATAGTCCATAAATTTTCATATTCAACTATTTTAAAAAATTATTAAATAAATGGATATGCCTGTTACATGAAAAATTAACTGATGCAAGTTAGTTACCTGTCAGTGGTGATAGGTAAATTGTTACTGTACTTAGGGCATTTTTTCCATATTTTCTCTCCCAGTAGATTTGTAGCTTCATCATCTTTTTCTTTTAAATATTTTATTTATTTATTTGACAGAGAGAAACACAGCTAGAGAGGGAACACAAGCAGGGGGAGTGAAATAGGGAGAAGCAGGCTTCCCGCAGAGCAGGGAGCCCCATGCAGGGCTCGATCTCAGGACTCCAGGATCATGACCTGAGCAGAAGGCAGACACTTAACGACTGAGCCACCCAGGAGCCTCTGTAGCTTCATTTTCTAATAGAAGTGTGAATTACATAGACATGTTCTTATCCATAGAAGTGGAAGAATAAACCAATCTTTTGCTTTGTCTGGTTTTCATTCATGGCATGCTATCTACCTGAGTTCAAATAAGGAGTCAGCTGAGCTACTGTACAGTCTTAGGGTATTTAGTTCCTTGTTTTGTTTCAATACAGAAACAATGTATTTTGATTAAACTAAATCAGCTGAACTTTTCTTTCCACATGATTTCTAATAATTTATTAAAATATTTCATGTTTTATATTACTTAAATGTATAAAATAAAAGTTGGTCACCAGAGTGAAATGACCCCTAGGGTCCCTTCTGATTAACATCCTATTGACTTAAAATTTTGTGAAATGTATCAGAACTTAATTCTTTTTATGCTTCAACATCAAAAGCTTCTCTCCCTTTATTATGTGAATCAGAATATTACTGTTTATTTTTTTAGAGAAATTTTTTAAATTTTTTGACCTATTTTACTAACATAACCAGATATTGTTTTTCAGCCTCAGAAGTTTCACTTCTTGGGGCGCCTGGGTGGCTCAGTTGGTTAAGCAGCTGCCTTCAGTTAGGGTCATGATCCCAGGGTTCTGGGATTGAGCCCTACATCAGGTTCCCTGCTCAGCGGAGGGCCTGCTTCTCCCTTTCCCTCTGTTGTTTCCCCTGCTTGTGCTCTCTCTGTCAAATAAATAAAAATCTTAAAAAAAAGTTTCACTTCTTCTTTAACTACTTCTGAGAAGTCAGAATTCACCAACATCACTTAGTAATCCAAGGAATTTGGTGTTTTCTGGAAAAACTTCCCATGACATTACTAGGTCAACGGCACCCATAACTTTTAAATGGTGGATCTCAGATTTAAACTCAAGGCTATCCTTTTGTATTAAAGCTTAAACCTTTAAATATTCTTAAATTTCCTTAGACATTTGCCTTAAATGTGTTTCTCCTGACTTGTCTCCAATAACTTGAGAAATCAAACCTGAGTTAGTACATCAGTTCTTAATATATTCAGATGTATAATTCTAATGAAGTACAGTTTTAAAGATGACTTAACTTGTGAAGTCAGATAATATAGACAACTGAAAATATAAGCAGAGGATCACAAATCAAACACCAGTAAGAGTGTGGCCCAAGGTATGCCAGATATGCAGGGTTTTAATGAAAACTGAAAAAAATAAGAATTTTAGGTATGATCCCAGTTACCAAATCATTTACTGCCATGACTTTCCTTACTGTAGGCAGAGGGTAAAAATCTTGTCTTCAAGACACACCAAAATAACTTCTTTCATGCATTCTCACATTAAGTACTAGGTTTATCCCGGTAAAATAAACTATGGAAATGTTCATGTTAAAAGCTGTTAGGCTATTACTCCTAACAAGAATTATCCCATCAAAATATCACTGTAAAATTTGGAAAGCACAATTATAAGCATTGCATCACAAAGTATTTTGCCAAGAGGACTTCTTGTGGAAGGAGGATGCCAACTACTAAAACTAGTCAAAAACCAGATAATAAAAAGCAAAATATTCTTAGAAAAGTAACAAACAAGAGTTCCTACTTAAAATTATATTGGCCTATTTGTTTTTATATCCTAAGGTATACATGGCAAGGAAAACGAAGTCCTAGACAGATGTTCTTAGATTTTACTGGGCATAAATATCACCTAGGTCTCATTCCAAAATGACCAACTAAGAATGGGAGTATGGCCCCAATCTGCAATGTAAAATCAAGACCTCTAATTTATTCTAAGGTAGGTGCCCCATAAAAAAACCCCGAGAAACACTGACTTTTAGACTATTGTAAGAAAAAATAAGGAATATTCACAGGGAAGATAATATTATCTCAGAAACATTTAAAAAAAGATGAAAGAAATTTTGAAAACTACACCAAAAAAGAAGCTTCAGTTACAGTCCCAAGATCATTACATGGTTTCAACAAGTAGAATTTTCATGGAATTAAGTTAACAAGTAAATAAAACGGATCAAACTGGAAGATTAAAATCAGTCTTTTAAAATTAAAAAGTATCACCTCAGACAGCACTGAATAAAACTGATAAAATATTATGAAGATATTTTCCCCAAACTGCTATAATAAAAATAATACAATAAAAGAATTAAGTTATTAAACTCTAATTCTTCCTGTGTAAGGTTACAGATTAAGAGAAAGATTACCAAGTTTTTCCCAATTGCTTCTTCTAAGTCGGAGAAAAGGAGTTGGCAAACTAAGTTATTTAAAAAGAAAGTATTGTTATTAACGGATACAATCAATCGTCATTCTCAAAACAAGATTTGTTTTTTCTTGAAATTTAGCTAACATTGGCTAAGTGATAAACTGGGCCCACCCTAAAATAATCCTAAGAGCTTAATTATGGATAAGTCCTAGAATTTTTGGCAATAGGCAGAATCACTTACTGTACAGAGGATCTCTACTATTCATATAAAGCAGAACCAAGTTTTTCTTCAGGTTAAAAAATAAATTTCCTAAGATTAATGGAAAAAATGATAAAAAAATACCCTTGGTATAAATAAATCTACTAACTCAAAGTGCTAAATTTACAGGAATCTGAATGTTTAAAGACAATCTATATTCATCATGTAATCTCCTCTGTAGGACAGCAGCACAAATTATAATTCCTATACTTTCCCCAAGTAATGTCTATAAACTATGTCAGTGCATAAGGGCTATAGGTTTCAAGAAATAATATACTCCTGGAAATGTCACATTTTGAAAATGCAGTCACTTAACACTGACAATTTGGAAAGCAACCTCTTTTAAGAGGTAGTTTGTCGATGAAGTATTACGGAGACAAGGATGCTTTCCAGGAAGCAGACAGGATGGTTCCACAATCTCATTCAGGTGGAGAGGGTATACCCACAGGTTACAAATCAGCAGCTCAGGTGACTGGCTTGAATTAATGGCACGCAACTATCTGTAGGCAAACCTAAACAAAGAACTTGCTGCAAAGTTGGGAATGGCGCCTTGAACTATAGGAATACCACTCTGACATCATTCCTTATTAGTTATAACAAGGACAGAAGAGAAACACAAAAAATAATTGAAAGGCTAATTTTTAAAACAGTACAACGTTTTTCTTTTAAAGATTATTAGGACATCTTAAAATTAACTACCAAATACAGGTATGAACAAGGACATGTGAGAAACATATCACAATCCCAGTACTTTTGACACTACTTTTTAGTTCCAAACCCCAGCACACATTAAATGTATGAATTCAATTTTTTTTTTTTATTATTCAGAACCTGTATCTTTAAGACTGGTATAAACAAAAATAAAATACAAACAAGTTGTTATTAACATAATAGCTGCAGCTATTAACTGCAAGAATACAGTAAAAAGGAGTCATACTAAATGTTAGTGTTCTTGCACCAGAATTATCCCAGTCATTTTAACAAATTCTGGCAAGAAATGATAAATCTATTTCTTATTGAAAGTACCTAAATAATTCCCAAGATCGATCAGTTGTATTCCAAGTAAAACAGCAGTTTATTCAAAAGAGCCCTTACCTTCCTCTGACTTGCCTAAAAATTTGTCATTTTAGCTCCTATTTTCAGAGCAGTTGTTCAAACCAGGGTTCTTGCTATAAATTCACATCTTAGCTTTATATATGGTAAACTTAATACTCATATTCCCTTTCCAGTGGATTATCTATTTAGTGTGGAAGCTAACACACCTGCATAAAAGCAACAATTTAAAATCCTTCATGTAAATCTTGGTTCTTACTTCTCTTCTACCTCACTTTTATTTTCTTGTATTATTTGTTCTTCCTCCTCATCACCAAAAGTCTGTTCCTGCATGGTAGTAAAGGAGAGAGATCTAGCAGCCACTTCTGCAGCAAGACCAGCAGTGAAGGTAAAATCCGGTGACAGCTGGAGCCGTGCCAGCCTCTGCTTAATGGAGGGCTGTATTAAGTCCCTGGGAGCTGGATGGGCAGTGGACAGGCTATCTATATCTGCCTGCTGAGATTCCTCTTCACTCTCACATTGGTAACACACTCTTTCTTCAGCTCCTTGGAGGCAGACTTCATTTGCAGAATTGTCTTTATTTTTACCATCTAGAGGGTTTTCAGATAAATACCCAGTCCTACTACTTATTTCATTGTCAGCTGTGGAGGGTTTACTATTTTCCTCTTCAGTATCATTTTTACCAACTGTCCCCATATCTGAATCCACTGATGGTTCTGAATTACTTATGGGTTCCACTGGGTCTACAGGAGACAAGGATTTCAGCACAGCTTCAAAGAAAAAAAAAAGAAAGAAAGAAAGAAAAAAGAAAGAAAAATAATAACTAAGGACCCAGCAATGATTTAAACTTTAATTTAAATTTCCAGTAATTTTTTCTTATAAAGAACAATAAATGAAAGCTAAATAAAACTTTCTAGTAAAATTTATATGAATTTATAAATCCAGAGTAACTTTTTATGAGAGAATGCCTAAGAAATGAAATGAGATGGGCTTTTGATGAGGATTTTAAAACACCTCACATATTCTCTCATTCAAAATATTAAAGCAGTGGTTCTCAAAGTGTGGTCTTCAGACCAGCAGCATCAGTCATAACCACCGCGTTATTTGATAGAAAAGCAAATTTTTGGGCCCCACTCAGACCTACTGAAGGGGACACTGTGAGTGGAGACCAGGGTGCTGATAAGCCAGCCCTAGCTTGACTCTGACGCACACTAAGGTTTGAGAACCATCTTATGAAAGAATAAGCAGCATGACTACTGATAATGTGTCAGTTAAAAGGCCTAAAGTCATCCAGATAATAATCATGATCTTCAGCACGTATATATTTACAAGTTAAAACAGCACGGAAAAAAGAAATGCACACAATTCAACTTACTTGCCAACCACCTAACAAGACCCTGATGAAAGTAAAGCCATAACTTCCACACATTTTGTAATGTCACAGAAAAACAGAAAACAAATAAAATCTGTATTCAAAATCAACTATTATACAAAGCATAATACATAAATATTATATCCATACGGCAGAAGTTGTCCTTTCAAGGAAAATGAAGTTTTATTTAGCCCCTCTTGATGTTAGTAGGCAGTGGGTTGCTTGCTAGGCAGTCTCTCCTCCCAGTATGAGGGGTTAGTACAATACAATATATTAGGAAGCATGACGGAAGAAAAAAAAGTGCTTCTTGAAGATCTGGCGTTTATTTAAAAAATAATTTGTAAAAGGTGTCCATTTCCAAGAAAGAGATCCCTAAGCTGCAGTAACTCCACTAGAGAAGCAGCAACAACAGAAAAAAATGGCCACAGCAGGTTCCAGTGTAGAATATCCCTCTCTAATTCCATTCGGACTTTACCCCTGTAGGCAGAGATGAAAACAACTCTGGAAGATGTACTGAAATTTTTCATGGAAAAAGCATTTTATGGTATCAGCAGCTTTTTACTTATTTCCACAAACAAAATCAGCATTACTGCCCTCTCAAATGTGAACTACCAGAAGCACATACCTGAAAAAAGACACATATTTCTTTCATTGTTATATCCTTGCCCATACTGTCAATAGGAGAATTTTAAAGCTATATGGAGAAAATACTCAGCAATAAAAAGGATACAGGTTTATATACAATGCTATTTTTCAGTCTTCCCATACATTTTTAGTCAATAAATCTAGTTCTTTAAAAAAAAAAAAAAAGATTTTATTTATTTATTTATTTGAGAAAGAGTGAGAGAGAGAGAACATGAGAGGGGAGAAGGTCAGAGGGAAGCAGACTCACCATGGAGCTGGGAGCCCGATGTGGGACTCGATCCCAGGACTCCAGGATCATGACCTGAGCCGAAGGCAGTGGCTTAACCAACTGAGTCACTGATAAATCTAGGCACCCAATAAATCTAGTTCTTAAAGAAGGCAATGTATATTAGACGTTGATTGAGAGCCCTGATTTTTGGTAATTAACTAAAGCAAAATAATCTGTACAACTCGAGGATCGAGTGTTAACCCTGCTGGAATGTAAGCCTCCAGGAGTACAAGGATTTTCGTCTCTTTGCCTGTGCACTAGGGATACAGCGGTCAACAGTACCTCAGGAATTACTTGCTGAATGAATAATCTGCTGATTGAACACTGTGGGGGATAATAACGCCCCCACCGATAGAGACCAGTTTCATTACAGAGACAAAAACATTGGATGCACAGAAAACACATTGGATGCCTAAAAAAATAATACTCTCAATCTCTGATTCGCGTATGGCCAGCATATGAACAAAGCAGGAACTCTATCTTTACTGCTGCTCCTCGGAGGTTCTTAATCTGCTATATATGCTGCTGCTCAAGACTTCCAATTCCCTCCCAGCGCCCCTCTGGTGTGAGGCTCTGTAGTGGTGGGAGAGGTAGCAGGGAGAAGAGGATTCATGGACGGGCAACTGGGAGAAAGGACAGCTTGGGGAGAACATAGGATTCTTGGTACAAAGAGATCATCATGCATGTTTTTCTTTTATTAAGGGTTTTTTTTTTTTTTTTTTTTAAAGTATACTCCACCCCAAATATGGGGCTTGAATCATGACCCCAAGATCAAGAGTTGCATGCTCTACTGACTGAGCCAGCCAAGCACCCCAGCATGAATGTTTTTCATGAAAAAAAAAAACAATATTTGTGGAACCATATTCTAATTAGATAAATATAATCAGAGGCGGATATCTATATTAAAAAGAGTAGGAAATATAATTGGAAATGATGGGCTCATATGATGGAGAGGCTTGAAACCAGGAAAAAAAATTTAGATTTAATACAGCAGGAAAGGGAGAACCACCCTAGGGTTTAAACATTATCAGTGTACTACTGTTTGAGAAAAATCTGGAGGGAGTCTGCAAAGATAGAAGGTAGCTTAGAAGCTACTAAGGATAGCTTAGAAGAAAAAGGTACTGAAAACAGAAGTCGGCTGGGTGTCAGGCTGGCTCAGTCGGCAGAGCGTAAGACTCTTGATCTTGAGGTCATGAGTTTGAGCCCCACACTGGGGGCAGAGTTTACATAATGAAAAAGAAAATGCAAGTCAGTTAAGAGATTGTTACAATAAATAAACACAATCTAATAAGGACCTGGGCTATAAAGGGGGCCAATGGAAGGATAAAATCAAGAAATTTTTATCTGGACAAGGGAGAATGGTAGGGCTACTAAGAGAAGAAAAGAGAAACCTGAGGAGCTTTCCGGAAGTACAGGTAATCTATAAACTTCTAGTGAAAAAGAGAACAGGAAAAGAAGGCAGCTGATTTTGAGGCTCCACATAAATACTCTATAAAAGGGGAATCTCACTTTCTCTACTTAGAAATCTACAGAAGTTAATTCTCAACTAGGAATTAGCTAGTTTGATATTGTTAACTATCAAGCTTCCCCTCATTCCTTCCCTTACTTCCCATGAACTCCAACTGAAAAAAAGAAGAGTGGGAAACTTAAAGGAGTTTAACTCTAATCATCAGTATCGTCAATATCTAAATATGGAGACTGTGCACAAAATCGCCTCCTCTTTTCCCATCTACTGAAGTGCTCAAAACAATTAAGGAACTTTAACGATGTAGTTGATTGGCCAAAGTCTTAATTCATTTGTTTCAATGTGAACACAGAGTTATTAATCTGGTGCTTCACTGAGGTATTTGTGGTATCAACATGAAAAGAACAGAGTTTAGAATCACAAATTCACTAAACTTGAAAACATCCTAATTTTTTTCAATGCAATACCCATTCCAAATAAAATTTAGTAAAACATCAAATACCTGATGAAAAAGTATGAGTTCATATTCCCAATTTGATTATATTACTATTCCTTTTTTGATCATACTGATTTGTGTTTAGAAGAAAAAGTACTACACGTGCTGACAAATCCCTAAAATTAAAGCTATAGAATTATACAGCTACAATAATCCCCTACATTAAAATAACCTCTTACTCTGAAGTCAGCGCTTACCGTGATCACTAAATAGAAGTTGCTTCCACTTCTGCCTTTCTGCCTCCGATGCTTTAAATCCCAGCACAGATTTTAATTCTTGGAGTACCCTCTTGGATTCTTCATGCTCACGCTTCTGTCTCTCTCTGTCTTCTTGAGACAAGTAATAAAAATCATCCTTTCTGAAATCACTGTCCATATCCATATCATCTACGTAAGCTTCTAATTCCTGAAAATGAATACAAGAAAAAGCACTTTACTACAAGCAGATAATTTTCTAGTAGCGTTCATTAACTTGTACCTACCCATCTCCAAGATTAAAAAATGAAGACTCTTGGCACAGGTCACTAAAGCAAAGGTGGGCAAACAGAGCAAACACATTATTACAAATAAACTGAAGTCTTAAAAAAAAAAGTAACAGTTGATACTAAGAGAGACTGTGGGTAAGAAAGTTTAATAACTTCAATCATTTTTTTTCTACTCTGATACCATTTTATAGATCTAGTCAAGATTAGTTATTAGCTCTGCAAAACCAACCAAAATTAGAAGGGCTGGTGGTTTGAGGGAGGTGGTTAGGTATGTTAAGTCTTTTTTGTGGTAGATATTTGTGGTTCTTTCTGACTTCCCAGGAAGTTTGAACCTCATCGTACGGTTCTTCGTACCACTAAGGAACAGAGTAGGATGCTTGCTTACCCAGCCTCCTTCCAGTTATGGGTCAGGAAAATGACCTGGGATCCTCTCATCAGATGTACGTGGATCACATCTGACTGAGAAGTTTGTTACAAGGGAAGCAGACATCTTAAGGAATCCATTCTGGTAAGAATAGTGGCAGATGAAACTTCTAGAGGTAGAGGATCTGAAGGGAGTTTTTATTACTCAGTGGCACTGTCTTCAACTAGTGAGTGGGCAGTGATGTTTCTGGAAAGGGAACAGTTCTTTGGGTGATTTTTGGCTGTTTACACAGCATGGTTCAAACCTACGTGGTCCTCAGAAATATTCTGTCAGTCATGTACCGTTGTTTTTTTGTTGTTGTTGTTCTTTAATTTTTGTTTGTTTGGGTGCCTGGGTGGCTCAGTCAGTTAAGCATCTGACTTTTGGTTTCAGCTCAGGTCACGGTCTTGGGGTGGTGAAACTGAGCTCTATGTACTCAGTGGGGTGTCTGCTTGGGATTCTCCCTCTCTCTGTCCCTCCCCATGCTTGCATGCTCTCTCTAATAAAATAAAATAAAATCTTAAAAATCCCTTGTGTGTTACAGTGAACAGAACTGGTCTCCTTTTGCAATTAAGAACTGAGGAGACAATATGACCAAAGGAAAAGTTTTCCTTAGGATAAGCAAAAGAAATCTTTGTTAGTATCTAATGAAATCATTTACAAAATTGTTTCTTTAAAGCAAGTTATACTATACGTACTGCCAAATGCACAAATCTCAAAGTGTACAGGATTTTTACATTATGTATACAGACTGGTAACCACTAGCCAACATTTCCAGTATCCCAGAAGGTACCTTTGCAAATGCACTAATTTTAATGTGTTTAATCACTTTTAGGTATCTAAGAAATAGACAGTAAGATACAAATATATAAATTTGCTGGTAGAGTCACTGGATTGAATTCAAGGCACTAAGAACAAATACTTTGACGTCAGTTCAATACATTGTGTTGTAATTTTGAAGCTCATCACGTACATAAATTTAACAACTTAGTCAATAATCATCCATGCCACTTACAGAGAAAGATATACAACCTTTATATGTGAAACTCTTCTTTAGGGGGTAAAAAAGCAATTTTCACCATTACCTGCTCCTCAGGGATTGGATCTTTGTCTGCAATATGTAGAGTAGGCTGCATCAAAGGTACCACAGTACAACGCGGATTTTCACATACTATTTCAGGCTTGCCTTAAAAAGCAACAGGCCACACATAAATGAGTGAACATCTCATTAAAAAGCATTCTTAGTACTAATACTTTTGCCAACGTCAGAGTCCCAACTTGTTCTGATTATAACTTCTAATGTACAAAAAAAAATTAAGGATGTTAAAGTTAACAGTAACAGCAGCAGATTTATAATTTAAGTGAAATTACACTCTTGGAGGAGTAACTTGTTTTTCTCTCCCTTCTTCGTCTCACCATAATATCTGGCACACAACAGGTACTCTATAAATTAATTTTTGTTCATGGCACAGGAACATTCTCAAGACATACCACCACTCTTCCCCACAAAAAATGAACTTCAATCTTGTACTTCCCTATATTATTTCTTCTCTCAAAAGTCAGAACTGGAAATGAGTTTCACAAGTAATAGCTTAAAAAGATCACCCAGGTGTGAACTTTAATTACTTAATATTGCTGTTTGGTTTCTAATCACAGGATTACTTAGTCTCATATCTAGCTCTCTACCTTTTATCATTCTCTCTTTACTTAAAAAGAAATAGGGTTTAAGCATCGAGATTTTTATCTTTCAAGATTAATGATAGATAACTGGTTGGGACCAGGGTTGTGGGGAGACTCCTCGTTGTCAAGGGCTGATGTGGACAAAGCAAGATGGACTGGGATGGGAAGGACAGCAGTAGGTCTGAGTCAACAGCAATGCGGCTTAGAGGACAGCCGATATTGCTTATATACAAGGGACTGAAAAAATAAGTAAACACTGAAGATAACGAGAGCCCAGTTTCTCATACTCAGAAGAGGGAGGTACAAATAAGGAGAAGGACAGAAAGAACTGTGTAGCATTGGGACTGAATTGGAGGTATTGGTGTGAACCCATGGTATATAACATATATGGACAGACAGCTACAGAAATATACCTGTGTAAACATATATACACACAGAGATATTTCACCACCTTCTATGCTGGGGAATTGGTAAAAACAGTAACACCCCAGTGGCGATGAGCATACTTAACAGGCACATCTTGGTTTCTAAGTACCATTTTTCCACTAAAGGATTGAGGGCTTCTTGGACACATGGCTGATGTTAGGGCTGGGGGCAAGGAAAGTATGAAAATGTAAAGTAGGGATCAAAGAAGAAATGATGGTGGCACAAACCACCTTGAATGGGTTCCCTCTGGTTCAACTTTGTGGACAATCTGAGCAACAAAATAATAATACAATACTAACAAACTATGATGCACAGAATAAAATAAGAATCCATAAATCCAAATTGATATAAATAAGTGGAAAAGGAAAAAGGGAGTTAGAAAATTACTATTTGGCAACAATCACAATAATATCTAATCAAGCAAGAACTACTAAACTGGTGGATGATAAAACTAGTAGGTGAAAAAATATTAAGGTCTTTTATTTTACTCACTTAAAAAATTCACTCTCTTTGGTATCTATGAGGTCATACAAATTAGAGTCATACAACCACCACTACCAGCACAACCAAGATATGGAACAGCTCCCTCGCCTCAAAACATTTACTTATGCTGCCTCTTTATAACCTATTCCTCCCCTCATATCCAACTCCCAGAAACCACTAGGATGTCTGCTGTTCCTATTAAATTATACTGTTTTAAGAATCTCATTTAAATGGAATCGTGGACTATGTAGCATTTGAGTGTGGCTTCTTTTGAATAACACAATGCATTAGAAATTCCTTCATCTCAATGATGTATCAGTAGCTTATTTCTTCTTTATTGCTGAGTAGTATTCCATGTGGATGATTAACAGTTTACTCATTAGCTGAAGGACACTTGGACTACTTCTAGTTTTTAGTGATTATGAATAAAGCCACTATAAACATTTGTTTTTAGGTTTTCAAGTGAACTTTACATTTTTATATCTCTTGAGTGAGTATCTAAAATGATACTAGTGGGACATATGGAACATACATGCTTAATAGTGGGAAAGAACACATAACCTCAGTTGTTTTTTTTTAATAAAATGCTTATCACTTAAGAAAGGCTAAAGTAGAATTAAGTACATAAAAGCTAAATGCCATGTGTGATCTGGATCTGGGCATATAAAATTACTGTTGGACCCATCAGTGAAATTAGAATGGGATCTGTGGATTAGAGAGCACTATTGTGTCAGTGCTCATGTCCTGATTTTGATGGTATATTGTAGATATGTAAGAGAATGTCCACTTTTAAAAATGCAAACAGAAGATTTAGGGGCAATGGGATTTCATGTTTACATTTACTCTCAAATGGTTTGGAATAATACCACCAGAAGAATTTATAGACCGATAAAGAGGTAAGGCAAATGTGGTAAAATGTCAACAACTGAGGAATATGGCTAAAGAAAGGTACTCTGAACTATTCTTACAATATTTCTGTAGTCCTGAAATAACCTAAAAAGAGCTAACAGCTAACTAGAGCACCTGCTTCTTAAAAAAATCATATAAACATTTTATTCAAAGTTACACAGCCATGGCCACTATGAGCATTTTAGTGAGAAAGATTTGCAAATGACCTGTATCTTAATTTGTATCATTATCATTTATACACAAAAGCCACGTATGCAGAACATCATGGCTTATCACCTGCCCAATGTTTTGGAGACAGTTTTAACTATCATGTTTAAGTGACTAAAATTCAACATCTCAGAGAATGTTAAGGGGAGGAATAACTGGAATACATCTCTAAATACCCAGTCGTCTTCTGAGTGTTTCCATTTAAAGAAAATGTACTCAAGAAACTAATATTATACTGTATGTTAACCAACTGGAATTTAAATAAAACTTGAAAACAAAAAGCTCCCCCCAAAAGCCTTAAAAAGAGAAAAAAGTTCTAGATCTTAAGTCACGTCAAAAGGTTTAACATGCATAAATGTCTGCATATATTAAAAATCTTTGGCAAATTTACCCTTTGCAGGAAAAAATTACTCGCCATTTATATTTTAGATGTAAAGGAAATCTACTGGTGATCGATCAGTAATTAGCATGCTAACATTGCCTTTGAAGAACATTAACTTTCACTGCATAAAGACTTATTCAGTTGCTTAAACACATTAAAGTATTACAGATCTAGCTGTAAATAAAAGTGACTAACAGGATGATAAAGCATTAATCATATTTGGCAGCAAGACAATTTCTGTACACAAATCTGATTATCATAAAGGCCCAAGGGATAAACATGGTATTACTTTGTAGCACAAATTTAAAAATTAATACGCCAAGTATCTACAAAGAATTAGTGAAATGAGTAAAAATAATAGAAAATCTGCATCAAATGAAAGCAGTTTTGCAGAAAATTTCAAGACTGCCCTTTGCCCAGTAACACAAGGCATTCTAATGTCACCATTCAATAACGGCACTTAACGCACTGCAGACCCTGAATAACAAATACACAGCGCTGCCTGCTGTAGCACTGGTATACTATTTCTGAACGCCTGACATAGTCTACCTTAAACCCAAGACTCAATTTCTGGCCCCTAACTATCAAACTCATTATTAACTGGAAAAGAGTTTCTGGAAGTTCTGATAATGGAATAATACTCATTAAAGTCTATCTCTTCACTAAGTTTTTTTAAAAAGGAGGTATAGGATTCAGAGAACTTTCAAATCATATTCATTTATTGTTTATAAAATAAGAGCCAGACTTTATATTTAGTATCAATTTGTATGTATAAGTTCAACTTTTCTTTTAGTAAACTCAGTTTTGTTAAGTCACTTACATCATAGAGATAAGAAATCCACCTAACAAAATCTTATTGGAGGAGAGTAAGCATGTCTGATAAATGTGTATGAGGGAAAGCTCTCACTGGTACCTTTTCTATCTGTGTTCCTTCGGAGCAGTCGATCCACTTGAGAAATGGCCTCTTCCCAGCAATTGTTGCTTGCCTGCACATGGGGCTGAATCAACTTTAACTTCTGTTCTAGGATTTGATAAGATTCTGATACTAGTTCTTGTGTTTCTTTAGTACAAACAAGCTTTTCAAGTTCATCTTCAAGAATTATTACCCTAAGTAATAAAGAAAAACAGAAACAGATTTCTAAAATATTAAATGGAAAAGTTATAATTCACAAGGCTTATTTAAGAAATAAGCTTCTAAGATGAAGAGTTCTGGAGATGGAAAGTGGTGATGGCTGCACAACAACATATATGCACTGAATGCCACTGAGCTGGATGCCTAAAAATGTTAAATGGTAAATTTAATGTTATGTGCACTTTACCACTATGTTTTCAAAAGCTTATAAAGGGCATCACCTATTTATTCAACAATATTTCTTTTACATATATGAGGCTTTTATGAACTGGAAGGATAAATTAAGCTCATTTCATACCTAATAGGAAGTATATCTGAATCAGGAAAATTAGGCATATATATGTAAGTATAATATAATAACATAAAAAGTTATAACAACATTTTATTTCCACTTTACAGGTGAGGAATTAGGTCCAGAGAGTTGAAGAAACTTGCCTAGAGTTAGACAGCTGGCAAGCTTTAAGAACAGGCTGAATTTAAGCCCAAAAGTATAAGACCAGAGAAAGATAAAGACCGTGTCACAAGAATTCAGAAGAGGAGAAAGCTGCTACCAGCTATGGGTAGTGAGAGGGAACAGCTAAAGAAGAGGTACTTTTGAGGAAGCATGGAAAAATGGATAAAATTTGAACATGTACAAAAGATAAGGAAGGTCATTCTAAATGGTACGTGGGAAAAGGCATGTATGCAATTTGGACTGAAGGACAGGAGTGATAAATAAAGACAGAAAGGCAGACTATCATCAGGTTATAGCAAATCCTTTCAACAGAATGTTTTCTACAGACTTTAGTCCATGCTGTTCTCCTTTGAAACCAGTGAAGATTTTTGGTTAAGTGAGAAAGCAAATACATGTATGTCTCAGATACATTATTTTGGTAGTGAGCACTCTCGAGGCAGAGAGGACAGTAAAAGGGTTAATGCTCTAGTGGACACAGCTGAGAAGAAGAAAGGGGCGGAGTGAGGGGGAGGAGTGAAACATAAAACAAATGTTTAGATAATACTTTTAAAATTGTGTGCAGAGGTGCTACAGAGCACGTCAGATGTGGCTTGTGACTGGTATACTCGGTCTGAAAGGTGACATATGGTACCATATATAGAACAGTTCATGTTTAAACAGGAGACGTCCTTCCCATGCTAATCCGCAACCTCTGCCAAGGCACAAGGCCCCCCTTTTTCATGTCCATCCAGTGTAGCATCTTCTCTTACTCTGATGCATTCTATGAAGTCCTGTGTAGTTCTGATTCTATTGCCAAAAATTAATGCTTTAGAGACTCTGGCTTTGCCCAATACAACTAAAATGTTTTTTTCCACTGAAATGGAAATTTCCACTGAAATGTTTTCTCTGACATACACCCAACCTTTGTTGTCCCCTCAAGAAGAGATTGCCTTATCTCCCATATTCCCATATTCCCTGTGGAAGAGAGGACTGAGTCAGCTTAGCATTCATTTATGTTTTCTTAGAACTGCTGCTTGAGACCACTGGAACATCCCTGCCTCACAGTTTCTTAATTTCCCCCAATGCCTTAACCCTTAGAGCCACCGTACATACCACAGACAGATGGGTCAAAATTTATTTTCTCAAACCGTCTTTCTTACCTTAATTTCTTACTCTTGTTCATCATATCCTTCCTTACTCCACTGAACTAGCCTTTTGATTTTCATGAGACATCAAATGCTTTTGACCTGTTTTTGTTGTTTGTTTTTATATTACAAAACTGAGTCCTGACCTCCCCATTCTACTTCTTGCTGGGTATCCAGGGTCAGGTACATCAACTACAATTTTGTCAACGCATTAAATTCCATGACCTTCCTGATTACCAATACAACATGAACCCAATCATTCCTTAGATCCAGTCCTGTATCTGTTACAGAAAAATGTCACTGGAATGACCGGATGCTACATTTGATCAAGGCAGAGTACCAATAACACCATGCAAAGTAGAAAATAAACAAATATAAACTATGGACTCTGCACTTTAATATTTAACTTGGGCCAAAAAGTTTATCCTCTGGTTCAGAAAATTTCTAAATCTTTTATTTAAAAAAACTGTAATGTATTATTCTTCAACTATATATAACAATACCTCTTATAACTTACTGTTCCAGTACTGGCAGATATTTTGTTCAGATTGCAGGGTCCAGTTTAAGAGCCCTACTTAAAGAAGAGTTAAAACAAGTTCAATCTTTGTAAACATCTCCATTTCAGCGCTCAAAGAGAACAAACACCTGCTTTTGTCTTATGTTTCTAGGTTTTCTGCTGAAATCAGACAAAGTAAAAACTGTAAAAATGATTCCCCCAAATTACAGTACCTATATATCACTCTGTCTCTGCTACATTCACAGTTATAAAGCAATCTTCATGCTGCGTGTCTCAATTTTGCTTCTTCTTTCTAGCTAAGACACAAGCCAACAACCACAATGGCACAAGAATGAAGCCTGCTAATCATGGGACATTTTCTCATTTGTCTTCTAAACTTACTCATTCAGTAATGCTTTCAGATGGAGCTGCAAGCTGCGTACTGCTGTGTGAACATTACTCAATTCTCTTGACTTCTGCTGAGTTTTGGAAAAACGCTGGGGTACTGACTGGTGCTGAGTTTCAAAGTACCGGTAAAACTCATAACTGCGCTTAAGCTCATCCAAGCAGGCAGAATGAGCATGAGGTAGACCTTGAGTCACATCAGATAAAATACAATGAGGCAAAAGTGCTGGAGTCAGTAAGGGCCCGGGAGGTGAATTAGCTGTAGAAAGTAATAGGGCTAACCGTCTGAAGAACTCCGAACTCTGTGCCACCCAGAGTTGAAACAAAACCTAAAAAGAAAAAGGGACTACATCAATTAAAAAGAAAAAAACAATTGGCCAAAATTTAAAACAACTACAGATTTGTTTATCTTAACTTCTGGTTAAATCTCTTACTTTATCCTAAGTAATGAATATAGCTGAACTTGAACTAATCCTGAAGATAGCCAAGAATGTTAGATCAAATTAGTCATGGCATGTCAGAACTTCTAGTATGAACATAACATGTAATAGCAGTGCAGTATATACTTTAGAACAGTTCTATCCTAGAAGAGAAGTGTTGGTAACAAGATACATCCATTAGAAGTGAATATTCCTTGATGAATTACTTAAAAATTTTACACAAAGTAGAAAAGTCAATAGGAATAATGGAAATACAGAAGTCCAAAGAAATGAGTCAGTGATACATCCAGAATTTAGGGTTCAAAATTATACCATTATTTTAGCCTATGAAATAGCTAAGAAATAATATAAAAAATCAGTCCAGAGTGTTCATACTTGGAATGTCTGGCATGAGAAACTGCAAAACCCATTCTTGAGATACACTGACTCGACAAAGGATTTCTCCATATGTAGTCCTGTTCAACATGAGGACTATGAGGACAATATCCCACAAATAAACAAATACATGAGGAAGCAATCTGAGTAAGAGATAGCAGACAACAAAAAGATAACTGAACACTGGGTAATTCAGATTTCAATTTTTTACAACCATGAAAGCAGACATTACTTAGCTTGCTTTATTAAATGAACTTTAAGTCATACAAACAATGAATTAAGATAATTTAAAATAAACCCCTCTTACTATTAACTATTATTTTTTAAAACTGAGCAAGGTCAAATTTCTCAACTGCTAAAGATATACTGTCTAGGAATTCTTGAATTTATACAAACAGCTTACCTCCCAAGTCTTCTTATTTAACCATTAAATGTTGTGATCACAGTGATTTTCTTTAGTTCTTTATTTGATCATTCAGCATATTCTTTTTGGAGGGGTAGATTAAACAACAGTAATTTATTTTCTCACTGTTCTGGAAGCTGTAAGTCTAAGATCAAGGTGTCAACAGTGTTGGTTTCTTCTAAGGCCACTCTCCTTGGTTTTTTGGTGTCTGTCTTCTCCCTGTGTCCTCATATGGTCTTTCCTCTATATGTCTGTGTCCTAATATCCTCTTTTATTTATTCATTCATTTATTTTTATTAACAAATACATATTATTTGTTTCAGTGGTACAGGTCTGTGATTCATCAGTCTTAACATAATTCACAGTGCTCACCACAGCACGTATCCTCCCCAATGTCCATCACCCAGCCACCCCCATCCTCTTCCCCCCTCCCCTCCAGCAACCCTCAGTTTGTTTCTTGAGATTAAGAGACTCTTACGGTTTGTCTCCCTCTCTGATTTCATCTTGTTTCATTTTTCCCTCCCTTCCCCTATGATCCTCCATTTAGCATATTCTTGAGCATCTAGTGCCATGCACTGTTCTAGGTGCTGATAATACAACAGAATAAAAAGTGAAAAAAACCCTTCTTGATGGAACTTACATTCAGGTGGCAGGGGGAGCAAAATATTCTAACAAGTAAAAGATAGTTTCTTGGCTGATGAGCTATGGGAAAAAATACAGCAGAGAAGGGGAATAGCGAATGTGTGTGTATGTGTGTAATATGGGGGGAAGAAAACGGAGAGAGAAGCAAAAGGAGGGAAAGATAGGGTGGCCAGGAAGGTCTCTAACCAACTGTTATCTGGAAGGAATTGAGCCATGGGACTATCATCAGGGAGGAGAATTACGGGGAGCAGGAGGTTCAAGTAGAAAGTCCTGTAGTGGGAGTATATAGTACTTGGCACATCTGAAGAACAAAAAAGGTCAGTGTGGCTCGTTACAGTAAGTAAGGGACAGCATGGTAAGCGATGAAGTCCCTGAAATAACTGGCTTTTACTCTAAGAGAAGGGGGAACCACTGAAGGGTTCTGAGCAGAAGAGTTCTATGATCTCAGTCATGCTCCAGTCAGAAGGCTACTACAATAATCCAGTGGGAGTTAATGGGGGCCTGTACCACAGTGATTAGTAGTTGAGAGGTGAGCAGTAGTGAGACTCTGGATATACCACGAAAGTAGAACCAACAGAATCCTTTGAAAGATTGTTTAAGAGAGAAAAAGTGTTATCAAAGACGATTCCAGACTTTTGGGCCACAGCAACTGAAAGAATCAAGTTACCATAGCTTACCACCACTTTTAAAAAGACTAATTACTGAATCACTGCCATATTCTCTGGTTAAACCAAAACTAAGAAATACTCATTTTCCCCCCATCTATTGTTTGGATAGGGAAGTGGTTCTGGATAACCATTGCTTATGGGCAAATAGGAAATTTTGGTTTAAAGCATTTTCACAAATGTGGATTTATTTTTTAAAGCAGAAAATATACTATTTTATAATGAAAAAACTAGTTAAAAATTTGAGCAAAGAAAAGGAAAGACAAGGACTCTATATTAAATATTTTATATACATCCCCTCAGGGCACAGTGAGGAGGTAGCTTTTCTTTCCAAAGGTGCAGCACTTGCTAAGTTTTCCTGAGAGAAGATATGTGACCAATAAAATCTAAATCCAAAGGATATTTTCTTTATAGGACACAATGAAAATTACAAAGGAAAACAAAAGGTTCTGATTTATTTGTAAACCAACTTTCACTACATTTTTTTAAAAAGCTTTAATTAGTGTTGCTCTTTAGAGAGAGAAATTTCCTTTAAAATTTAACTTAGAAAATCCATTTTTAAATTCTTTATCTGGGTACAATGGCAATTATACAAGATGGCAAAACAGTTTTCTTTTTTTTTTTTTTTAAGATTTTATTTATTTATTTGACAGAGAGAAACACAGCTAGAGAGGGAACACAAGCAGGGGGAGTGAGAGAGGGAGAAGCAGGCTTCTCGCCGAGCAGGGAGCCCGATGCAGGGCTTGATCCTAGGACTTCGGGATCATGACCTGAGCAGAAGGCAGATGCTTAATGACTGAGCCACCCAGGCGCCCCGGCAAAACAGTTTTTGAACATTACAGAGGTTTTCAGTGGTTTATAAACTCTATAGACTTCAAGATAAAGCTTCTTGCAGAGGCTGATACTCCTGGTAATAACACAATCGCTGAGTTTGGTTATACATTACTTATGTGTCAAGATAAAGGCAAAGTCAAAGAACTAAAGTTAGTCTAATTTGTAAACAACTTCAGTGAGCAAAAAGGATTTAGCTACAACTAGCATCTTTCACAGAAGTGGCATTATTGATTCAAAGCACAAGAGTTTTAAGGCTCGTCAAATTGCATTTTTTAAAATTTTAATTTTTTCAAAGATTTTATTTATTTATTTATTTGACAGAAATACAGCTAGAGAGGGAACACAAGAAGGGGGAGTGAGAAGGGGAGAAGCAGGCTTCCTGCCGAGCAGAGAGCCCAATGTGGGGTTCGATCCTGGGACTCCAGGATTATGTCCTGAGCCAAAGGACTGAGCTACCCAGGTGTCCCAAACTGCATTTTTTAAAAAAGAGATTTTATTTATTTGAGAGAGAGTGAGCATGGGTTGGGGGGGGGGGCATGGAGGCAGAAGCAGATTCCTCACTGAGCATGGAGCCCAAGGCAGGGCTCAATCCCAGTACACTGAGATGGTGATCTGAGCCAAAGTCAGATGCTTAACTGACTGAGCCACCCAGGCGTCCCTACATTAAATGGCATTCTGAATAACTTTAGGGAACCAAGGAAACCAGTAAGAAAATTACTGCAGCAGTCTAGGTAAGAAATGATAAGGGCTAGAATGAAGATGGTACACAGGGCTACAGAAGGGATGGTTTTAAACATTTTCAAGGTCAAACAGACACAAGAATCTACGGACAGACTGGATGCAAGGGATAAAAACACAGATAAGAAGGCTGGTATCTACGTCTCTAGCTTAATAAGTTGCATGGTGCCGCTTGGGTTAGAAAGAGGGTAAGAATAGTCAAGGCAAATTTCAAGTAATAGTAAAGGAAAAAAAAACAAAAGAATTAGAACATTTATGTGACTCTGAAAAATTTTAAGATATAGAGTCTTTAAAATGCAGTCTCAAAACAAAATGGATCTTGGTATATATGCCATCAACTACACTTGTACCAGTTTTCATAGTATCAAGTGAAGCTCTGAAGACTAGAAACTAAGAAACATTTAAGTGGAGTTTGCTAAATACTGAAAGAGAATCTAAAGACACTCAGACTGACTATTTAAAACCACTACTAGAATCTCACTAAACACAGTTTTTTAACTTGCTTTGTTTACCTTCCATCTTACAATTTTTCTACCACTCATTCCAAAGAATGTACCATAAATCATTATCAATCTTATATTACTGAGCTTTTGTTTCCAATATTTACTGTTTCAGGATATCATGAACACACTCTGAGTATATTCTGATTACTCAGATAAATCTTTAATCTTAAGATTACATATCTTTCTGAAGACTGGT
This sequence comes from Spilogale gracilis, assembly GCA_004023965.1. NCBI lineage: Eukaryota > Metazoa > Chordata > Mammalia > Carnivora > Mephitidae > Spilogale > Spilogale gracilis. The sequence continues at coordinate 9,665 of PITA01017208.1, read as the reverse complement.
ATTAACTGCTCAAGTTAACAAATCTGTACTTCTATTACTAGTGTGTGAGGTCTCTCTGCTCATAGATAATATTATCAATTTTAAATATCTTTGGAAAAATGACTACTTAGTACTGAGACTGAAAGTCTTATTGTATTTACTGGCCATTTCTTTTCCTTCCTTTGTGCAGCCAGTCCATGCACCTGACGTAGCTTGTCTGGGTTTTACATACTGTAGTGCTCTTTACAATGTAGAGAAAATTGTTTATCTACCTTTGTTAAAAATCACTGCAATTTTTTTCATTTAGAAGCTTAATTCCTTTTTTTCAGATGTTTAATTCTTATATAGTCAAATATATTCTTTTATGAAGATTTTCCAAGGGAAGATAGAGATCTTATAACTTCTTTATCCAAGTTTGTTAAAACAAATAATCATAAAATCACTCATATTGGTTTTCTATTACTGTAAATTCACTTATCTATAAACTCTGACTTAAGGCAAGTAATTCTTATAGTAAGAATTTTAAGTATTTTTCATATGAAAAGATAAGAATCTCCTAATCCAATCTTTATGATGCTCTCAACTTTCAAAGACAGCTTCGCCAACATCAGGAAGGCTATTATGATGATGGTATTCAGGAAACAATAAAAAGGAACAAGTGGACCATTTACATTCATACAGTACAGGCACAATTCAAGTGCATCTATCTCTTGTTCATCTAGTTCTTGTTCTCTTGGAGTTTTCATTCCAGACAGATTACCTTCAAAGCAGGGAGGCTGAAGCCATCTGTAAGGTTATGTGCTTCCTCTTCTGAAATTTGCTCTTCACTAAGTCCCAGGCCCAGCTCCTTAAAAGGCACCACACAGATGTAGTTGGTCACATTGTCACTCTCAGAGTTCAGGGGGTAGGTTAAATTAGGTTAAGGCAATCAACAAAGGCTTTTATTAAAAAGTATAAAGGGTACAGTGAAACCATCCAAAAGTACCTTTACTAATCTTTATTCTGAACTTTGACTGGAGGTGATGAATGTCCATTAAAAAAAACCAAACAAACAACAAACCATCTTAAAATCTACTATACTGGGGCACCTAGGTGGCTCAGTCCTTAAGCGTCTGCCTTCGGTTCAGGTCATGATCCCAGGGTTCTGGGATCAAGCCTCACATTGGGCTTGAATGGGAGAGCCTACTCTCCCACTCCCATTCGCCCTGCCTGTGTTCCCTCTCTCGCTATCTGTCTCTGTGAAATAAATCAATAAAATCTTTAAAAAAAATCTACTATATTAACATACCTCAGGTATTTTACAGAACACTTGTGAATCTTTATATCTTTATATCTATCTAAAGAATTCAAAGTTCAATTCTTCACAAGTGCTAAAGCACTAAACTAAATAACTAAAATAGTTATTTTTGACAAGTACCTTTTGAAAGTGTATTATGTACATTATTGTATTATGGCTCAGTATACTACAGTGAAGACACCTCAGTTGCTCCCAGTTTGCACACTGCAGAAAATCACGAGCACTAAGCCTGTTCTGTCTCGGTAGTTTGACAGACTACTCTTCTGTTTCTGCTTTCCTCTTCCTCGCGAGCACCTATCAATTTACTATGTGATTTTTCCCCCCTTCAACAGTTTTTGTTTTGTTTTTTAATTTAAGGGGTGGGAGAAGGACACAACAAGAAAGAGAATCTTAAGTAGGCTCAAGACTCAACATCCAGCATGGAGCCAGATGTGGGGCTTGATCTCAGAACCCTGAGATCATGACCTGAGCTAAAAATCAAGAGTCAGACCCTTAACCCACAAAGGCACCCCACCTTCAACAGTTTTTGTAAAGAATTATATCCACATAATTCTTGATACTGAACTATTTTTTATATTTCCTGTGTACTCTTATCTGGTCATACACAGAACAATATTTTATTTTATATTATGTTTTATTTTATTTTATTTATTTTTTAATGTTTTATTTTATTTCATTTCATTTCATTTCATTTATTTTATTTTTAAGATTTTATTTATTTGACAGAAAGAAACACAGCCAGAGAGGGAACACAAGCAGGGGGAGTGAGAGAGGGAGAAGCAGGCTACCCGCCGAGCAGGGAGCCCGATGTGGGGCTCGATCCCGGGTCTCCTCTGGGATCAGGACCTGAGCCGAAGGCAGTCGCTTTACCAACTGAGCCACCCAGGCGCCCCAGAACAATATTTTAATACAGTTTTATAGTAAATCTATAAATATTCTATTTAAGTATTTTGTATCTCCATCTGTGAGTTTGGTCCAGTTTTAATTCTTTACAGTTTGTGTTTTGGTGTTGTAATCAAAGAATCTTCATAAATAAAATGAGGTAGGGAAGGCTTCCTAACCTTTTTTATGGTCTAAAATAGTTTTTTTGAAAAACTATAAAACCATCTGGACCTGATAGTTAAAATTTCTTTTATTCATTTAGTTTTTGAATATGTAATATATTCACAGGATTAAAAATTCATAAGGCATAAAGAATTCATAAGGTATTAAGAGGTATAGTAAAAACTACTTCCTGCCCGTCCCTTAGTCACATCATTCCCCTAGCCAAAGGCAAAAGCAATCCCTGTTACTAGTATCCCTCAAGATATTCTTGTGCATCTTTCAAGATACTTTATGCACACATAAAAGCAAGTCCAAATATAAATGTGTATGTGGGGATATGTATATACACAGGCACCCTCATATATATCTCCTATATATTTATATAGTCACACACATACACACACACACACACACACAATCCCTGTCATGCACGAATGGAAGTATAGTGTAAATAATGCTCTGTACACTTCATTTTTTTCAATAACGTGATTTGTGTATCATTCCATGGTAGTGCATCAAGAACTTTATCCCTTTTTTATAGCTGCAAATTTTCCACTGTTTACATATAACCAGTTGTGTTCTTTTTTAAATGAATATTTTTAATCATATACCTAATCTCTTTAAGTTTTTAATTCTTCATAGGTCAGTTCTGAACATTTGCATTTTGATAAGGAATTATCCATTTTCTTCTACATTTTCAAAGTTGCTGCCACAAAGCTGTGTATATTATCTCCTTATAATTATTTTAATTCCTTCCATATCTATGGTTACAGCTCTGTTCCCATTACTAATTTTGTGTATTTCTACTCCTTTTACTTTGATCAAACATGTGAGGGCTATACTTATTGGTCTTTTCAAAGAAACAGTAGGTGGATTCTTTTTTATTTTAATTCCCTATGGTTTTCTGTGTGGTAAATATGTTCTGGTCCCTGCCTAGCTCTGAAAATCATCTCATACCCCAGCTCCCCACTTACTGTGCTCTAGTCATGATGGCCATCTTGTCATACTCCAATCAAGCTAAGATAACTCCTGCCACAGATCTTTATACTCACTCGCCCATCAAACTGGAACATGATCTTTCTCTTCATTTAAATGTCATTTTTTTTAAAAAAGATTTTATTTATTTATTTGACAGAAACACAGCGAGAGAGGGAACACAAGCAGGGGGAGTGAGAGAGGGAAAAGCAGGCTTCCCGCTGAGCAGGGAGCCCGATGCGGGGCTTGATCCCGGGTCTCCGGGATCATGACCTGAGCCGAAGGCAGCCGCTTAACCAACTGAGCCACCCAGGCGCCCCTTAAATGTCATTTTAAATGTTAACTCCTCAGGGAGGCCCTCCCCTGAGATCCAATCAAAAGCTGGAACCCACCAATCCCTCGCTATCCTACTCTGCTGGGTTTTTTTACTTTATAACAGATATGTGAAAATCTCATCTGTTCATTTTTTATTCATTATCTCTCCACTAGAAGGTAAGAGCCATGAGTACAAGGATCTTGTCTTTCTTGTTCACTGCTAGGTTTCTATTATCCACAAAAGTGACTGGCATAGAAAACTCATAAATTTGCCATCATTGTTAAGCTATCCCTTTGCATTCCCTTACCCCTCACTAAACTGTAAGTACCTGAGACAGGGACCACATCTACTGTGCGTACCACCATAAATCCAGTGGCTGACATATTGCTTGGCACTGAGTTTATTGTCAATAAACATTTACCGAACAAGTAACCACTTGAAGCTCACTACCAGATTTCAGGATCTTTACTTCATTCTACTTGGAATGCAGACTATTATAATCTTCAAGGTCAACTCCTTGAAAGCATTCTCTGATCCCGCCAGCCAAGTACATTGTCCTGCTATGCTGGAAGGTGCCCTGGGCACTTATATTATATCACGAATACTGGTTTATCTATTGAATATACTCGAAAGTCTTTAAAAGTAGGTTATACAAGTTTTTAATCTCTTTGTAACACACAACAGGCAGGCATTTAGGCACTAAATAGGCACAGGGGGAACTGAATGGACGAGTTCACGACTAAAATTAAAATGCTTTCAATTTCCAAAGAAGTAGTATAATCTGGTACAGTTAAAAATATATATAGAGAGAAAGATTTCAAGTCGTAAGTCCTATACTTAAGACATAACTTCACCTCTTACTAGTTATGTAACATCAAGCAAATCCACACAAAGTGGAGAGTTTATTTAGTTTTCTGCCTAAAATGGAGACAAGATCTACCTGGAAAGATATATATAAAGATATAATAAAGCACTCTGTAAACTTCAAGCATTATATTTATCAGTGTTATAGTACCCAAAACACTGAATGTATGAGTAGTATTTCTGCATTCCATTTACTCATAATTTAAGTGATCTATGAATCTTAACTGAAACAAAGATCCTATATACCTTTATTTCTTGATTAACAGAACTAATTTCCTTATATAGTAAAGTAGAGTGACAGACTTACTGTCATGCAGTCTCTGAATGTTTATTATACACAAAACACTGTCTAAGCACTTCAGATGCACTAACTCATTTGATCCCAACAAAACCACAGTCAGGGAGGATATGTTGTTATTGTCATTTTTAAAATGAATAAAGCAAGGTACAGAAAGTTAAGAAACTTGCTTAAGGTCACCTAGGCAATAACTGATACAGCCAAAATTTAAACTAAGCCAATATGACTTGAGAGCCTCTGTTTTTTGAAAGGGGAAGGATTTCCTGTTACCAGTATATTTCCATGTCATGACGCAAATTTGCCAGGTCCAGCAGCTTTTAAAAATGTCAGACCTAGCAAAGCCAGATTCTTCTGACTTTATTCTTTGGACCAGTAATGGTAGGGCCTTCAAGTTTTTTCCTTGTTGAAGTTTTTCCTTGTTGAAACTGAGCCACACGAGACCAGAAAAACTTTCTTCCTGTCTGTTATTGTTATTCCCTCTAGAATGCATTTCCAGTTTTAAAATAGAAGTGATGATGGAAATTAGCTTCTAACTAGGCAATCTCAGTTTACACTTCACATTTATAGGATGCAACTGCACTATCTATATTCATCACTCTGGAAGCATATGTATTCTTACATATAGACAGAAAAGGATATTTTTTCAGCATATATAGGGTAGCTAGCCTTGCTGCTTGAAAGTTGGCTCTTACAGTTCTGTAGACAGCTTTCCGAAGACCGATGAGATGCTGACTGGGATGCTGTCCAGCTTTATTAAATGGGCAAGCAGCACTGACCCTGTCAAGCAAACTTGAAAAGTAAAATGTGATACAACTGTACAGGTGTCCTAAAGTTTTTGTTTCCTAAATCCACAATTCTATTAAAATTAGGAAAAAAAAATCCTTTTTTGTGGGTTTTTATTAGAAATGATCATAAATATCCCAGCTCAGGTTTCATAAACAGCCATTTCCCTGACACATATATATTGCCACCAAAAAAAGACAAATGAAAAATAAATCTTAAAAGAGTAAAGGCTTCTTTTGATATGGGGAAACAATAAATTTTAGTCAAAATATAGTATAAATGTAGGAATACTTATGTAAGACATTGTAATTTTTTTATATAGACATTCTATTTGCTAAAATATACTAATCAGTTTTCAAAACCTATATTATAATAAGTATGAAAGCCTTAATTACAAATACTTTTGTATTCTTAATATGCATTTACGTATGTTTATCAGTCATATTTTTGGTCACTTGTACAGAACAATGAAATACTGTATAGAAATCCATTCTGTACATTCATAAAAGTAGGGTGAAATGACTTACCCACCTGCTGCCACTGGCACTTACCTACTCAAAATGAAGTAGGGGACGCAGAGAGATAACAGGACCAGTGGCCAACAGGGGAATGCAAGTAGAAAGGCAAAGGAAGGGTTACTAGGTAGTAGCATAGCTACTCTCAAAACTCTTCAAGCGGAAGCACACTTCATAGCACTTTCCAAAAGATAAATGGGGAGTACCTTTTTGCAGCAATGATATATCATGCTTTTATGAATGAAACAAAAAATAATTACATATTACACAGCTATTGGATAATAGCTTTTTTACCTAACCAGTAACCTCTCCCAGTAGCAAAACAAAATACTGGAATTTATAAATTTCTTACACTATAACCACAAATTTGCAAAACAAGACATCTAATATAAAGCTCTTAAAATATTAAACCAAACTAAAATATATTCAGGCATTAAAATTCCATTAAAGAAACAGAGAACCATGACTGATAGGCTTATCTTAAAATAACAAAATGAGGCAATGAATGGTTAAATTCTTTGCTAGAGAGGACAAAGTGAGGTGAACAAAAGAGGACACATTTTCAGTATATGGTACTATTGTGTCAGTTTCGTTTTACTAATAAATTAGTTTTAAAGATGAAAATATTTCTAAAAACATTATGATTCAAGATGCATTATCCCTCATAATTTTTCTCAGTCCATTATCCAGTTAGATGGAAACAAGTAAAACAATTTTGCCAACATTTCTTTTGCCTGCCTGCATGTCAATGGATAGAGGGTCATAATCCAGAGGTCAATCATGTCTAGCTGGTCCATTTTAGCTCTTTATGCCAATTCTATTATACATAATTCTATAACGTAAGTTGGAAAATGACAAAAAGCACAGAATTCCCTATACATGCCTAAGCATTAATTGGGCACATAACCATTTTGCTTAACCAGTCAGTCTTTTCAATGAAATACTGTGCAAGTCAAGAATGAAAAGGAGCTGTTACTCAGTGTTGTTTTTCATTTTTTAAAATCGATATGTTCAAATAATTTAACATTTGCTATGCTCTACCAAAAAGTAGACTTTAACTACAATAAGAAGGACAAAAATTAACAGAGAACTATTACAGTTTGAATTGAGCAGAAAGAGAAGTTATAAAATATCTCTCATGGCTCAGGATTGTTTAAACACTGTTCTAGAACACAACAGAGTGAAGAATGAGATGACTACTGGAGATTCTTCCACTTCCCTGTTTCGTGATTTTCCATATAGCTTTTCCGTCAGGACTGTTTAAGTTATTCTTAATAAATACGGCAGAGTGAAGAACAAGTTGACTACCCAAGGTTCTTCTGCTCTCCCTTTTCGTGATTTTCCTGATATAAGTAATTAAGAGTAATAATTATTCTTCACCATATACTTGCTTTCTCCCACTTACAGATTACAAAGGTTATATGAGTTAAATAAATTGTAAAATGTACTACAGTACAACTCTCATTTGTTAGCGGTTAGCAGGCAGCCTAGTGGACTGGAAAAAACTCTAGAGTCAGGTGGAATGGGTCTGAACATTTGCTCTACCACATGTAATCGTATGCTTTTAGTTATATGCAAAATTACTTAGCACATTATCTGGAACATAAATAGTGCTCAATAAATATAACTACCTTTTAATAATAGAATAAATATCCTATAACTCTGGTAGCTTAATATTTAATTAAGACTAGACTAGACTGGTGAATATTTAATCTCCTGTGAGAATGTGAAACATTATCTGCATGATATTCTGAGAGTATTAGTGCCATAATATCTCTTAACATTTGCCTAAAGAATATTATTAATGCATGGCAAAATTTTTCAAAATGAATACAAGTCCAATACATCTATCATTTAAACAGAGGAAAGAGAGCATCTTCTGGCAGAAAGTAAAGAAAAGAAACATTTGTTGGGTAACTTTGCATGCTAGGTTCAATGTTAGGCTCTCTCTCTACATTATCTTATAAATTAATTACAGGATAACACAGAAATAATCATAATTCTCAGAGCTCTTTGGTTTCTCAAAGTAGATAAGCAGAATCATACTACTTATGATATCCAGCATATAATGTATTTGTTCCTTTCACACTTAAGAGACTTTAGTAAATGTCTAAGAAAAACCTACTTTTCTCTATAAATGCAACACAGAGATGAGAATAGGTAATAAGTACTCCAACTACATAGTAGAAAAGAATTATTTAAAAAATAAAATGAAAAATGAACTCACAGTGTAAATCCTCTGGAAATGACTTCAGTTTCTTGAATGAGACGTAAAGCTTTTCTCACAAGGTTAGTAAAAGCTCGGCTATTTGTTGCTGTATCTTCTAAACGGACACTGTATTTTTTTAGAGTTACTTGTAGTTTGGCTGTCCTCCATAATCTCAAAGCTCTTACGATCAGAAAAATAAACAGAATCATTCCCCATAACAGCCAGGAAGATACAATCCACCAAGTGGGAAGCATAATGAGCAAACTAATGAAGGCAAACAGCACTGAGATATCCCTATAACAGAGAAACCAAGAAAATGACATCGATCAGGCTAGAGAAAGAGGTGTTAGTAATTTAATTGGTTTACTAAAATAGATTTCTTTGTAAAATGTGACTTAAAAAAATGACACTTAAACAAGTAATGTGAAATAGTTTAAAAATATCTAGCAAATAAACAGTGGTGCTTAAGTATTAAAATCTGAGCTAAGTTTAGGTAAAGGACATAAGTAATAAGTATCTTCTGAAAGGACATTTTTTTTTTAACGATATGGCCTCTTCTAACCTAAAAACCAAGTAGAATTTAAAATGCAATTTTACAAATCTAAAAGTAAAAATTCTTATTAATTTTTAATATTAAAATACATTTTAATATTGTCATACTGAGTTTTTATCCCAAAGTCAGATACTAATCATTTGCACAGAAACAATTATCAAGAAAATATAAGTATTTTTTCCAATAGAAATAACATATACTCAAGTAATTGTTTCAGTAAAGTCATCTAATTTTAAACAATAATTATCATAAATCTGGAATATACATATTTACTGCAGCCCATAACATGCACAAACTTTATACATTTTATACTGCTTTAAGTAAAAATATTTATGAAAAATTTTCTCAGTTAATTACAAATCTACAGACTAAAATACATCTTTTAAGCAATGAACGCTTTGATAAAAATGTATATAAGAAAGAGGTAACTGGGGTGCCTGGGTGGCTCAGTTGGTTGGGCGACTGCCTTCGGCTCAGGTCATAATCCTGGAGACCCGGGATCGAGTCCCACATCGGGCTCCCTGCTCGGTGGGAAGCCTGCTTCTCCCTCTCTCACTCCCCCTGCTTGTGTTCCCTCTCTCGCTGTGTTTCTGTCAAATAAATTAAAAAAAAAATCTTAAAAAAAAAAAAAAGAAAGAGGTAACTACAGGGAGATGTGTCTGAGGATATCTAAAAAAAAAACAATACTTGAAGACAGTTATAATCAAATTACAAAGAAAGTCACATATAAGAATGCCTCCTAATAAATATTTACCTGCCGTAATTTCTCTAGGAAATTTTTTTTTTAAAGATTTTATTTATTTGACAGAGAGAAACACAGCCAGAGAGGGAA
>PITA01017207.1:0-44032 GCA_004023965.1 Spilogale gracilis | reverse complement strand
TCAGTGAGATCCTCTCCTCCCTACGTCCCCCAGAAGGCCCAAACGTGTGGCACTGGTATAGATGTGGAGTGTCTTAACTGTGGAATCTCACTGCACCTTCACCGCCCCCCCAAGGTACTTCTGTTCTAATCTCCTTTTTTTTTTTTAAGATTTTATTTATTTATTTGACAGAGAGACAGATCACAAGTAGGCAGAGAGGGAGGCAGAGAGAGAGAGGAGGAAACAGGCTCCCCACTGAGCAGAGAGCCCGATGCGGGCCTCGATCCGAGGACCCTGAGATCATGACCTGAGCCAAAGGCAGAGGCTTTAACCCACTGAGCCACCCAGGTGCCCTGTTCTAATCTCCTAATGAGCACTGGGACAAGCGGTGGGCAGACTTCATGAAAAGAACTAGTATCCAGGAGCTTTCGGCTGTCTTTGGAGTTGGTAATGAATTTGAACATTCAGTGGATCCCTGGATAGGTCTCTGCTCTCTCCAGCTGGCAAGTAAAGTCAGAAGGATTGCTTCTGGAAAGGTAGTGTTAATGGGGTTCACGTGCCGGTCTCTCTCCCTGGAAAACAGCATGCTGTTTGAGTAACACCAAGCCTCTGCTTAGGTGCATGTGATCAGATTCTTTGCTGAGAAAGACTTGCCTGCCAGTGTGTTGCCTGTTTTCACCAGGATAGTGGTCAGGAAAAGGAAATCACAAGCATTTTCAGTGGCCCACCTCGTGTCCAGTGATTTCCCATTTCTTTCTTTTTTCTTCTTTTTCTGGGGCAGCGGCTATATCTAAAGGAACAACGCGGCTTGGCAACTGCTCACTTAGAGAGGTGTGTTCACCTGATGGATGGGTTTCAATAGTTGGTGGTTGACCTTTATCAGATTACCCAGTGATCTGCCACATCCCCACTCTGACTCATGCCTGTGGAGAGTTCTTAAAGAAGCCTCTTCAGGTTTGTTTGTTTTTCTTAGTTACGATAATATTGAAAGATATGTTGCTTTATTGTTCCTTAAGTATGTGCTTTGTTCATAAACAGGTTTTACCATGCAGGCTTCCCCATGGAAATACAAAGTAAAATAAAGAAATGTAGCAGTAGCCCAGTAATTCATATTGTCATCACCTGAGTATGTAAATACCTGAAACAAAGTGGGTTTTGCCCCCTTGCCAGAGTTGCCTTGAGTAAGTGTTCATTTTGTTCTTTGAGGAGACTGCAGATCTTTAAGTGTTGGTCTTTTAAACGCACAGTCTAAGTTCAGTTTACTTTTTGAATCACTGTGAACAAGAGTTAAATGCAGTTGTTGTCGTCAGGGAACTTAGATCTTAGGCTTGGAGGTGGTCAGGGAGGGGAAATACATATGTTGTTAAAATACCAAATAAATACCTGATAAATGCTAATTGGAATATTCATAAGTATGGTGATGGTGGTTCAGAGGGGTTTAATGGCCATGAAGAATGACAAAAAGCAGACTTCTAGAGATTGCCTTGAGATTAGTCTTTAAAAATAGGTAGAAGTGGAATTATTGCAGCAGAAAAGAGAAAAAAAATGCTTAAGGTTTTGTATATAAAGACAATGGATAAAAGCATGAAAATGGGAAAATGTAAGGCCTATTGGGACACAGAGTTGTGTTTAGGCTAGAGGAGAGGGGAAAGTAATGGGGAAGAAGGTAAGATCTAATATTACTGAGGGGCTCTTAGACATGATACATTGTTGGGTGTATTATCCATTCATTTTTGCTTTTCATCTTCAAGACAGCAGGGAAGATTACTTTTGAGGCTATTATTCATCAAAATTTGCATAGCATTTCCATTGTTTAGGTTTCTGCTGGGAAGTGACTGACAGTGGGGGTAGAACCTTTTCCCAGGTCCCTTTGCATTTAGTTGGGGCCAAATGATTGTTTTCAACAGTGAAGTATGCATTAGCTTTCAGGCTAAAGTGGTTTAGAAGTATGTGTGTCCTTTCTACCATGGACTTTTGAAGGGAAAAGACAGTAAACAAAGGATTTCAAGATCTTAGGGGAGAAAGAGTTACTGGATGGAGGCACCTGGGTTTTATTCAGTATGCAGTTGGACTTTATATAAATATAAGAAGTTTCTTGGTGTTAAGCTAGTGAGATGTGGAGATTAACTTTAGAGCAGCTAGTTACCTCGATTAATACAGATATTTTTATAGGTTTATATAATATAGACTCATATATGTAACTTACTCGGAATCACATGAATAGTAAGTAGAGAGGCCAGGATACAGACCTGGGTCTGTCTTCAGAGTGCTGCCTTTTTTATTCTTTCCCCATAGTTTGATCTATATGCTAATAGATATCAGTTCTCACTGTTGGTCCAGAGTGGTATAGGCAGGTGCCTACCAGATTTCTCTGCTTGAAAGTATGTATTATTTTGGGTATAAAAGAAATGCTTTTAAATTAGATTCCTCAGTGGGTTCAGAAACACACTCCCCTGTCTACTCAAATTGAAGTAGAAGTGCCAGGTGATTCAGTCAGTTAAGTGTCTGCCTTCAGCTTGGGTTGTGATCCCGGGGTCCTGGGATTGAATTCCTCATTGCATGGGGCTCCCCTCTCAGTGGGAGCTTCTCCCTCTTCTCTTCTCCCCTCCACACGTGTGTGCACACGCTCTCTCTCAAAAATAAATAATTAAATCTTTAAAAATAAATTAGATTCCAATATACAATGGATTAAATAAGTAAAACATATGCCCCCAGAATAAGTGTGGTCTGGCCTGTGTGCTTTGTTGAGCCGTTGGTTCTCTCCACAGTGTTTTCTTGCTAACCCAACTCCTGATTACTTGAGATGAAATCCAGGGCAGGCAATTTCCTTTTTTTTTTTTTTTTTTTTAAAGATTTTATTTATCTGACAGAGAGAAACACAGCCAGAGAGGGAACACAAGCAAGGGCAGTGAGAGTGGGAGAAGCAGGCTTCCCGCTGAGCAGGGAGCCCGATGCGGGACTCGATCCCGGGTCTCCGGGATCATGACCTGAGCCGAAGGCAGTCGCCCAACCAACCAAGCCACCCAGGCACCCCTGGCAATTTCCTTTTAAGTAAATGCCACAGAGGTTGCATACTTTGGCTCCTGTTCCATTGTCAAAAATGTAGTCACATGGACCTAGAGAGGCTGAACAGCGTGGTCAGTAGTAGATGGTTCTGTGCTCAGCAGAAACAGCATCAGATGAAAGAGGAGGAGATTGGAGGGTGACTCATTCTGGCATGAAGGCCCTCAGATACTAAGCCTCAGTGGGTTCAGAAACACACTCCCCTGTCTACTCAAATTGAATTCTCATCTTGTACTCCCTAACTTGGTGAATGGCCGTCCCACCCTCCTGGACGCCCAGAGCCCACGGTGGTGGTACATACTTTGACTTTTTCTTTCACCTTATTCCCCATCATCGGTTGTTTTCCTGTCCTCAGTATCTTTTAGAGCTGCCTGCTCCACTTACCCCCCTAGTACTGCCTGGGATGGCCTCCTAACTGGTCACCCCTTCTCCAGTATCAACCTACCAAGGACATCCTTCACACTACCATGAGAGTGATTTTTCTAAAATGCAAATCTGATGATCATTTTACTCCCTTTTTACAACCCTTCAGTGATTTCCCATGGCAAAAGTCCAAATTGCTTTGCAGAGCACAAAAGGCCCTCTGTGGTTTAGTCCCTGAGTCTCTGCAGCCTCATTTGTGACACGTTACTGTTCCCCTCCTTCAGACGGATCACACCCACGGCTTCGTTAGACCGAGCTCTGTCAGACTTTCATTTCTCTGCGTCTCTGCTCATGTGTTCCTTCTGTCTAATGAATCATTCTATACTTTCTGTCACTTGAAACTGCTGTGGCACCTCGTCTGTGGCGGGTCCCAGCTTTCTCTAGGCAAGTTCAGCACCATTTCTTTGTTGTTTCATGTATTCCATGGATTTTATTGAGTATCTGTCCCTTTCAGGCATTGTGCTGAGCACTGGATGTGATGGGGAGAAAGACAGAGGGTCCCTGCCCTTGTGGGGTTTATAGTCTAATGGTAGAGTCGGCCATGGGTCAGATATTCCTACAGACCAACATAAAGTTGCAACTGTGGTAAATAACTATCAAAAACAAAAAAGGACACAAGGGTTAGCCCACAGTAGGAGAACTTGACTTAGTAAGGGAGTATAGAGGAGACTTTCACCAAGGAAGTGTGCGTAAGTGGAAATGGAACGACAACTCACCAGGTGAGAGAAGTGAATTGTAGCCAGAGGAAGCAGTGTGTACAAAACCTTTATGTTAGGAGGGCTTGGGGATTCTAGGAGAGGAAAAGTTTCCTTTGATACTCTTGGGGTTCCTGAATGGGTCTGAAAATTAAACTGATGAGGACAGATGAACAGGAGGAAATTACACATATTTATTTAATGTCACTTTTATGTGACAAGGGAGCCTTCATAAGGAAATGAAGACCCAAAGAAATGGTTAAACCTGAGTGTTTTTGTTTTAAATTTGAGTGGAAAGCTGTCGAAAAATATGATGAGGCCGTGAAAGATATAATACGAGCTGAGTGTAGTAAACTGGGGGAGAAAAACAAGGCTGTTCATTTGGATTCTTCCTGCTGTCCCTCCATTTTGGAGACAAAGTTCCTTTCTTGTGGCTACAGAGGGGGTACCTCTCACATGAGGGGGCTTATGATCTGCTTCAGGGGAGAAGCATGGGGGGAAAATCAGGTCTTGATTCTGCTGTTTGCTCAGACTCCTTCAGCTTAAATTATTCAATATGCCAACATACCATATTTTGGGATAAATGTCCTGAACCCCATTAGAATATATGGAGGAACTGAATAAGGAGCCGATTCTGTGGGGACGTCGTGGGGAGTGGGGGAATGAGGTGTAGAATGAGGCAGAAGTAAGTAGAAGGAGGGCACCTGGGTGGCTCAGTTGGTTAAGCAGCTGCCTTCACCTCAGGTCATGATCCCAGGGTCCTGGGATCTGGCTTCCTGCTCTGTAGGGAGCCTGCTTCTCCTTGCCCCTCTGCCTGCTGCTCTGCCTACTTGTATTCTCTTTCTCTGTCAAATTAACAGATAAAACCTTAAAAAAAAAAGAAGAAGAAGAAGCAAGTAGAAGAACCTGAAAAGCCATGTTAGGGAGGCTTCTCTTTATTCTAAGAGGAATGGAGAGCCATTTAGAATAAGATAGAGAAGATCATGATCACAGTTGTTTGTTTGTTTAAAAGGAATTCATCCTAGGGGGCACCTGGGTGGCTCAGTGGTTAAGGCTGCTTCTCCCTCTCTCACTCCCTCTGCTTGTGTTCCCTCTCTGGCTGTGTTTCTCTCTGTCAAATAAATAAAATCCTTAAAAAAAAAAAAAAAAGAATTCATCCTGGCTACTATGTGAAGAGTGAGTCCGAGAGTGAGCTGAGTGGCTAATGCTAGACTTGTTAGTTCAAGTAAGAGACACAGGTGTATTGAATTTGGGTTATGATAATGGGAATGAAAGAATTCATATTGAGGATTAGGTATGGCCAATGAGGGAGAAGTAGTATGAAGACTGGTCCCTGTGTTCTGCTTGGTTGACAAAGCCAGTCATGGAGATTTGGAACACTAAAAGAAAGCTGGTTTGGACAGAGTTTGAGAGTGAGGTGTCTTGGGGATATCTGGGAGGGGTCATTTCACTGTATATTAAGTGTATTTCTACTATTTCATATATACACTATTACAATTACCATTGTGTGTGCATTTATCACAGTGAACTTTTCAGAGGAATGGAACAGCATTTACATTATTATTAATAATATCCATTTTTGGGCCCCCAGTACTTATTACTACAGTTTATACATAATACTTTCCCAGTAAACGGTGAATAAATGATCTAACTGACCCCTAAAAGCCCACACAGTTTCTCCCACTTCACTAATAAGGGCAGGAAAACACTGGAAAGACAAGCTGGTGCTCAGCTGTAGAGTGTTTTTAATCCCTGGTTAAGAAGTTAGATTGTGACATAACATGTAATCAGACCTTAAGTTTACATTTACTCTCCAATTCAACCTTTGTTTCAAATAATGCTTCTGTTATTTTTAAAACCATGTAACGTTTACTCAAGGGACATTCTCTCCTAAGGAAATCAGAACCAGCCAAGCTACAAGAGAAGCACAGAAATCATACTTGGAAAATGAAGTGTACCTTTATGTTGCAGGACTAAATGCCATTAAAAGGAATCTACTGGAAGAGGGTTGGGAGACACAAAGGAAATATAACCGGGCCTGTGTGTTTTTTCGCTCTTTTTCATTTTCATTTTATGTTGGAGGTTAGCATTCAGTCATTAGGGCAGATCTGGAGAGGGACTCAGACATGGACATGGTCCCTTGCCGGGTCGTTTTCACTGCAGGGATCTGAGAGGATTCACGTGGAAGGACCCGCACCATTTCTTGGAGTCAAGCGATAAAACAGTATTTTGAATCTGTCCAATTTAATAGCAGTCGGGCAGACAGCCTCTGTCTAGAGTGAAACCGAGCTGAGTCTGTATAAATGCCCTATACAGTATTCGGGGTGTGGGCCCCCTAAACCTGGCTCATGTGAGGCGCGTGGTGCAGTTTCAGTTTCATTAACCCAGACTTGAATGAGACTTTTTTGTGCTCTAATCCCCAAATGGGATAAGTCATTCCTTATTATTTTATTAGGGTCTTTCAGCTGACCTTTGAACAACATAGCTTTGAACTGTGTGGGTCCATTTTTCAAAAGTAAATCTGATACAGTACTGTCATTCTATTTTTTCTTTCTTACGATTTTCTCGATAATTTTTCTTTTCTCTAGCCTTCTTTATTGAAGGAATACAGTGTAGAATACATATAGCAGACATGTGTTAATTGTTACCAGTAAGATTTCTGGTTAGTGGTAGTTGATGAGTAGTTAAGTTTAAGGGGGGAGTCAAGAGTTACATGCGGGGGCACCTGGGTGGCTCAGTTGGTTGGGCAACTGCCTTCGGCTCAGGTCATGATCCTGGAGACCCAGGATCTAGTCCCACATCGGGCTCCCTGCTCGGCGGGAAGCCTGCTTCTCTCTCTCTCACTCCCCCTGCTTGTGTTCCCTCTCTGGCTGTGTTTCTCTCTGTCAAATAAATAAAATCTTTAAAAAAAAAAAAAAGAGTTACATGCGGATTTTTTACATTTGGGGGTTCGCAGCCCTAACCCCCGTGTCATTCAAGGGGTCAACTGTATTTCTTAAGACTCTAAACCTCTCTTACCTACACATGGAATAGGCAGGTAACTGAGACCAAAGCATGTATTTTCCCTCTTTCTGTGCATTTTTGTGTGGCTCGTTGTCTGTCTTTGTAAGATTATATAAGCCCTATCTAATGTGAGCAGAGAGGATAGTGGATGGCTTGAATGATCCAGAGTTTCTTCCTGTAGATGTTAATGATGAGAATCAGAATAGAGTGTCATGTGACTGATGATCCAATCAGATCAAGTCTGATGACTGGCTAAATACAGCTACAGACCCCGGGTGAAGTGGAAGGAGCGACCCTGGCAGCTCTCCAGTAACTTTGGGCCACGAAGGTGGCCAAGCTGAATAAGGTCTTAGAACCATTGGTGTTCACACTAAAAGGTTTGGTAGAGTGGTTACAAGCTCAGGATCCAGAATCAGACTGTCTGGGTTCATTTCTTCCCTTAGCTACATCCTAGTGGCATGACCTCGGTCCTCCACCTCTCTGTAACTCTTTGTTTCTGTTTTCCCACATTCAGATGAGGTTAGGAATATGGCTTCTGCATGGGGCTATTGGGAGAATGAGAGGCATTACTGTCAGTAAGATGCTTTGAACAGGGTCTGGCCCATGGTAAGTACTGAGTAATTTCTAGCTATTTATTTCTATTTCTAGCTATTTATTATTTATTATTCTATTTATTATTCTAGCTATTTATTACATTAGCAAGATGCTTAAAATGTGGGCTTGTAGAGCAACTCTTCGTGAAATGTAAAAAGTTTTGAACTTTTTGGTGAGGCACTAACTATACATCATCTGCTTGGCCTTTGACATGGAATTATTTTAGAGACTGTTTTCTATAAATACTCTCTGAAAGTATTGCAAGTATCAAAAAATATTCCGTCGAAGTTGAAGATATAGGTGTCATTTAGTGAAGGGTATGGCCTCAGAACAGTTTAGTTTGGTGAAGAGAAAACCAAAGGAAATTTACTTGGGTGGAATTAGAAGTGGCTTTATTAACAATTATAATGATAATCAACTGTTTATTGAGTGTTTACCATAAGAACTTTAATTTCACTTAATTCTTTAATTTTGCTTAATTATGCAAGAGAGAGAGCTTGAGTTGGGGAGGGGAAGAGGGAGAGGGAGAGAAGCAGGATTCCCCGCTGAGTGGGGAGCCCACCTTGGGACTCAGTCCCAGGACCCCGAGATCATGAAGCTCGCTGAAGCCAGATGCTTCATTGACTGAGCAGCCATCCAGGTGCCTCTAATTTTGCTTAATTTTAAAAATTATTTGACTTCATTTAATTCTCGCAAAATTTCACAAAGTATTAATCTCCATTTTATATCTGTACCTAAACTGAGGCCAAGACAGGTAATGTAACTTTTTTTTTTTTTAAAGATTTTATTTATTTGACAGAGAGAAACACAGCCAGAGAGGGAACACAAGCAGGGGGAGTGAGAGAGGGAGAAGCAGGCTTCCCGCCGAGCAGGGAGCCCGATGTGGGTCTTGATCCCGGGTCTCCGGGATCATGACCTGATCATGACCTGAGCCGAAGGCAGTCGCTTAACCAACTGAGCCACCCAGGCGCCCCTAATGTAACTTTCTAAAGCTCCAAAGCTATTTAATACCAGAATCTAGATTTGAACTGAATTATGATAAACTGCAAAGCCAGTATTTTTAACTACTATGATTTCTTTCTTTTTTTATGCTGTTCTGTATATTAATAAGGGTCATCAGTATGGCCACTGAAAGCACTTTAAAATCCCTATGAGTGGGGTGCCTGGGTGGCTCAGTTGATTAAGCAACTGACTCTTGTTTTCAGCTCAGGTCTTGATCTCATGGTCTTGAGGTGGAGCCGCGTGATGGGCCCTGTGTCAGGCCCTACATCAGGGATGGAGCCTTCCTGGGATTCTTTCTTCCTCCACCTCTCTCCGCATTCCCTCCCTTTTTTTTAAAAAAAAAAAAGGAAGCCCTATGAGTTAAGCATTCTTTAAGTCCTAATTTTACAGATAGGAAAATGGAGGCTTAATGGAGTTGATTGACTTTGCCACGATGATTCAGTTACTGCATACCCCATTTGGAAGCCTCCAAATTTTCTAATTTATCCACGACCGTTTAGCAGTAGACATGCTTGCCAATTCCATATTTACCACCAACCCAGGAGCAGACTTAGGGAGAAGGAGACTCGGTGGGAAGTGATTCAAGGGGGAGGGCAGGCAGCAAGGACATGGAGAGAAACACAGAGCCATGGTGACTATCCTGCCTTGTCTCTTCAAGGTAGGAAAATATCTAACTTGGTTTGCACATTCTCCATGACATGATGGATTCCTTTTATTTTCTGTTTTTCATTAATGATGTCAAAATTATAACAAAATATTTAAGTTAGACTTCAGTAAAAATATTCTGAGTACACATGTGGGTGTTAAAATTCTAAGGGGTTGTAAAGAACTGATTTCCCCATGAGTTTGTAAAACATGATAATCATCCTATGGAATAGCATGCCATATTTCAAGTAAGCATAATTAGGGTCAGAACATTCAGCGTTGGTTTTTTTTTTTTTAAGATTTATTTATTTATTAAATAGAGTGTATATAAGTAGGGGAAGCAGCAGAGGGAGAAGGAGAAACAGGCTCTTCCCTGAGCAGGATCCCAACATGGGGCTTGGTATCATGACCTGAGGATCCTGACCTGAGCCAAACAAAGGCAGATGCTAAACCCACTGAGCCATCCAGGTGCCCCAATATTCAGCATTCTGATAAATATTGTCAGTAAATCCAATAGATACTACATGAGCCAGCTCATTTCTTTAAATACAGCAAGCAAATCATGGCTTGTTGTTAGCTGGGTTTGAATTAGCAGCAAATCATTATACTCTAATTGGGAACTTGCCACTGATATGACAGCCAGAGTTAGGCCCTGCCAGTGATCATTGTTATCTGTGGTGATGGCTTTATATGTACATTCCTTTCAAGATAATTAAGATATTTTTATCCAGAAAATGGAAAAATGCCTATCTTAATGTACTTTATCTATAACACCTACATGAAATGCAAACTGTTTTTTGAGAGAGAGAGTGTGTGTGCATGAGCAGTGGGGTACAGAGGGAGAGAGAAAATCTTAAGTAGGCTCCACACTCAGAGGCTTGATCTCACGACCCTGAGATTATGATATGGACCAAAGTCAAGAGTTGGATGCTTAACCGCTGGAGCCACCCAGGTGGCCCAAGAATGTAGACATTTTAACAGGCTTGAGTGTAAGATCAGGATCTTGGGAAAAAAACATGTATTAATAAATCTTTCATTCAATCTTTCTACCTTTCTGTATCCACCTGTACCAAAAAGTACCATTGAGAAATAGCCCATGGATTGCAAATTCGCCTGCTATAAATTCATTAATTCATTCACTTTTTCATTAAATTTGTACCAAATAGCTATCAAATATTAGATACTGTTCGGGATGCTGGGAAGTGAATGAAACAAAGGTACAAACCTTCATGAAGCTTATATTCTAGTATAGAGCTAGTTAGTAAACAATACGTGTAGGTAAATGTATAGGATATAAGATCATTGTAAGTGCTATGAAGAAGGAAAAGGAAGGGAAGGAGATACGAATTATTTGGAAAGGTGAAGTTTAGATCAAATGCACAGGGACGGCATCCATGAGAAAGTGAGTTTTGAGTGTAGACATGAAGGAAATGAGGGAGTCAGCCTCACACATAGCTGGGGGAAGAGCATTTCAGGCAGAGGGAACAGCAACTGCAGAGGCTCTGTGGGAGGAGCAGGCATGGCAGGTTTGAGCAGGGAGGACAGCGAGCAAGAGGAGGCTAGGAGACACATTTGAGATGATATTGGGGGGGCGGTTACAGGTTCTGGGGGCTCTGTACATCAGAGTTTGTAGAATTTGACTTCAAATCAGGCCCAAAGCAGGTGAGTGTGGTCACACAGGCACTGTTCTGGAACATGCATGAATAAAGTTCTTTGTATTTCAACTGACATTTATTGAATACCAGCCACATGCCATACTCTGGAGGCCCAAAGAAGAATGATAAATATATTTCCCTCAAGTTAGTCTGGTAGAGAAGATAAAAAAGTTAAAAGCATTTAAAGGTGGTGAGCACTCAACTTCCTTCTGTCAAAGAAGAGTTTTACGCAGGTCTGGACTGGCCATATTTTTCCTAGAAGCTGAGGGAAGCCTTATGATTCATCAGGAGACCCCTGTTTCTTTCTTTCTTTTTTTTTTTTTTTAAAGATTTTATTTATTTGACAGAGAGAAACACAGCCAGAGAGGGAACACAAGCAGGGGGAGTGAGAGAGGGAGTAGCAGGCTTCCTGCCTAGCAGGGAGCCCGATGTGGGACTTGATTCCAGGTCTCTGGGATCATGACCTGAGCCGAAAGCAGTCGCTTAACCAACTGAGCAACCCAGGCACCTTTTTTTTTTTTTTTTTTTAAGATTTTCTTTATTTGACTGAAAGGAGACCCCTGTTTCTTAACAGCATGGAATGACTTCCCATTTCTTCACTTCCTCACTTGCAAAACATCTCTCTGGAGAAGAGAAGGTACAGTTAGCTATCTGACATTTTCGATTGCCATGCATGAGGGATAGAGTATCTCATTGCCTTGAAAAGATTCTTGAATGTTCTTGAAGAGTTGTAGATAAATTGAAATTGGGTCCAAGTGAGCTATATTCAGCATGAATTCCAAGTCATCAGTAATGCCAATAAATCCATGACTTATCATCTTGTGGAATGAAAAATCACCTCACATTGTTTCAGTAAGGCTAAACTTTCTCACCCTGCTAAGTAAGAGATAGCTGTAATTAGACACCTCGGTCTGGGAGGACTAATTGCTTTCAGCCTTGCCCAAATAGCAAGAGTATAAGATCTTTCTGGCTGACAGGCTAGTGCTGCCTTCTGCATCCGGGTCAGGGGCATATTGATTCTTTTCTTCTTGGTTATTCTGGCTTGTTTCTTTTACCTAGCACTTA
The DNA here is from genome assembly GCA_004023965.1 of Spilogale gracilis. Taxonomy (NCBI): domain Eukaryota; kingdom Metazoa; phylum Chordata; class Mammalia; order Carnivora; family Mephitidae; genus Spilogale; species Spilogale gracilis. Next base: position 31,908 of record PITA01017207.1, on the reverse strand, counting down.
TTTACAGCTTCATACATCAAGCTGGCAGAAAACTTCAAATTTTAACAATTTGTCTTTTTGTGGTGCCGTGTAAGGCAAGATTTCTGATCTGTGTGGTGAGCCCTATATTTAAATGTTAGAGGTGCCACTGTCTTCGGCCAAATTCTTAAAGGGAGGAGTAGCAAAGGAATTTCAGACATCTTTAATCAACTGTGGTTTGCCCTCTAGTACCAAACTAATTATATTCTTCCCAAATGAAAAATACTCTCATTCCCTCCCAACGCCCCCAAAGACTTTTCCCATTGAAACATTGGTGTCATGATTGGGATTTTGTCATTGAAATCAGATCCGTACATAGATGGGGCTCCTCAGAGGGCAGTTCCTTGAAAATTTCTCCTTATCAGGCCTATGAACTAAAGAGATAAAGTTACTGTCCCACCCACATTCCCCACTCAGTATATAGTGGTGTGCAGAAATAGGATAACTGCTGTGCACACTTGTAACCAAAATAGCAGAGGAGGCATAAGACGCACATGGTAGTTACTGATCCATAGCAATTCTGAAATTGAGCAAGTCGTATTGCCATTTCCTTGATTACAGTCCAGGCCTGCTGCCTGAGAATGATTCTCTGAGGATCTGGTCTCTACCCTTTGATATCTTGGTTCCACCTTTGAATCAGCCTTCATGGAAAGGAAAAGAAAAATAAAAAAGGCCTGCATTTGCCACTGAATATCTTTGTCAGCCTGTTTCCTGCTGGTAGAGGGTTGGGAGTCTAAAGGCATCTTTTCATTTTGTATTATCTGTCTTAGCCCTTCAACAGATACAGTTCTCTTAAAAACATATGGATTTCCCATGACTTATTGGCATTTACTGTGTTAGTCAGAAGTCTCCTGTACATATCCCTCCAAGACACATGCTTCTCAGTCTTAAGTTATGTGTGAGGCTAGTATAGATTAACACCTAACACGTGTACAGGTTCTGTTGTTTAACAGAGAAGGTTTATGAAACTTGCTTTTAGAACCTTAAAAAGCCCTTTTTAGAACTGAAAATTTCTGTGGACAACCAGCTCACATCGTTCTGAGGTCTTAGCACAGACTCTAGGTTTGATCTTTATCTTGACACAGTTAAACATTTCTTGCTTGGAGAATCCTTTTCCAAGAGAGGCTAGAAGTGAGAAACCGTTGCTTTTGAAACCCAGCAAATCCTGGATCTAAACTCCACTAAAAAAAATTGAACAGTATTGTCTTTAATCCATTTCTGTCTTCTTGAATTTTATTAGAGGTGGCTAGAAGAAGCCAACTAGCACTTTCAACAGTCTGCCCAGAAATCTTAGTCATATCCTCAAGATCGTTAGGTATTCTTTTTCTTTCCTTTCCCCCCCCCCCTCTTTTCCATGTCATTATAGGCAAAGCTTTGATAACTGTCCTGCCCATATTTAATTCGGGTGCCCTTTTCTGCAGCCTCCCACACATTCCCCTTTGTCCTAGTTCCCATCTTCACGAGGCTCTTCTAGCTCTCACTACCCATCTCCTTGAGGCCCTAACAGCCGGTGTTTGCTGCCTGGTCCCAAAGCCAATGTAACACATCTGAGATTTTTTTAGTTAGAATCCCACTTCTGGAAACAAATTTTACTTCAGTTATATATGGCTATATGAAAACTCACCCCAGAACTTAGTGGCTTAAAACCATCACTTTATTTTGCTCATATTTTGTGGATCTGGAATTTGGAAAGAGCTTGGCTGGATAGTTGGTGCTTGAGGTCTCTTCCAAAGTTGCAGTCAGATGTTGGTCAGGCAATGTAGCTGACCTCCAGATGCGTCACTGCTGGCAATTGTCTGGGAGCTGGGCAGGGGTTGTCAACCTGAGCCTCCATATGACTTCTTGGGTCATGGCTTCTCACAGCATAGTGGCTCGAGTCTAAGAGGGAGTGTCTTGAGAGAGAATGTTCCAAGAGATCCAGATAGTGGCTGCAAGGTTTCTTGGGACTCAGCTTTGGAAGTCTCAGGATGTCATGTTGGGTAAATTCTAGCAGCTCAAGTTCAATGGGTTATCCTTTCAGTGAGAGAAAGAACAAATGATTTGTGGCCCTCTTTAATTTCCCACATTGATTCTTGGAGCCCTCCCAAACTACCCTACTTTTGGGGAGATATTGATGACTTGTGTGCTTTCTGAGAGCCAGTATCTGAAAATTTGGGAGCTGGTTCAGGGGACTCAGTGGTCTAGGAGAAGTGCATAAAGAATCCCAGTCCAGAGAAGTCTTCTTGCTAGAAGCTTTGTGCCCTGAAAAAGTAAGTTTATGAAATCTTACAAAGCTTTATGAGATGCCTTCTTTCTTCTGTGGCTTATTCATGTTTCCTGTATTTTGAATGCCACGGACTAATCTGTACATAAATGTTGAAATTGTGTGACTTCTTGTTAGAGTGGTCCATTCGTTCACTTCGGCTGGACAGTCCCTCCTATTTTATAGTCTTCACCAGGACTCAGTGACCTTTTAACAGTAGTATATCAAAATCTTGACCTTTTGTTTTGGAGAGCTGGGTGCTAAGGAGGCTGGAGTGGTAAAACTCTGTGGCTGTATCTCAAGTGTGAGGGGGTGTGGCAGGCTCCTGAGCTCACGCTGGCCATGGAAGCTTAATGGCTCTCAAGGTATATGTTGGAGGGGGTGGACGTAGTCAGCCCAGGGCATTCTCAGTAAGCCCTCGTCTTTGTCAGACTTTGTGTCATCTTGGGCTCCTGGTCCCCAGTGACTGAGTTCTATCCTACTTCTTCTTTTTTTAAAAAAAATATTTTATTTATTTATTTGACAGAGATCACAAGTAGGCAGAGAAGCAAGCAGAGAGAGAGGAGGAAGCAGGCTCCCTGCTGAGCAGAGAGCCCGATGCAGGCCTCGATCCCAGGACCCTGAGATCATGACCCGAGCTGAAGGCAGAGGCTTTAACCCACTGAGTCACCCAGGTGGCTACTTCTTAAAATAGGACCCAGCCCTAGAATTTTTTTTTTTTTTTTTGGTGTGGCTCCACACTTGGAGCAAACAATAAATAAAATTCAGGACTTTTCTGAAGCAGGGTGGACATTTGACCTCTGACCCTGAGTGACATTAAAGAAAAGACTTGAGTGGAAGCAGGGAGGATGCTAACAGGTATGCAGCTAAGGCCAGGAGTCATGTGGGCAAAATTCAAGATCAGCCACATGCAATGACTTGGAAGCTGAGGAGTCACAGTGAAAATCAAAGTCATTGATTCCCTGTGGTCTGTAGTAAGCTAGGTTTGGGGGATGAGGTGAAGAGAGAGGCAAGCAGGCAGGTGTTTTTTGTGGCTAGGAGCAAGCTGAAGTTCTGTGAAGTCAGGAGGACAGCGTGGTGAAAAGCAATCCCATTTTGGAAGGCCGAATGGACAAGTGTAGGTGATTTGAAGGGATTTCCTTGCCACGAGTGTGGTGTCATGGTTTCAGCTCACTGTGATGAACTAATAATGGCTTTTTGGAGTGCTCTGTTGAGAACAAGCCAGGCCGTGCTTGGTATGTGCGTGACAGGCGGCCGTGATTGACGGCCAGTGCCTGACCGGTGCTGAGGCTGGTGGTGTCAGCAGTCTGCGTGTCCTGTGCTGGTCATCTGTGGCCACACTGATGAAGAGGAGGCTGGCACATGAGCTTCAGGACGTATTCTTGGAAAGCTCTCTAGTGCTCAACAAAGTAGGCCAGATGAAGTGGCTTGGAACTAGAACCTAACTGAATAGCAATGATTTACCCCCTAACAAGGTCACAGTTCATGTATCTCAACTTTTAAAGACCCTTTAGGATGAGTTCTGGAAGCCATACATGAAAACTTCTCAGAGTTTACTAATGTCAGAGCTACTCATTAACTATGGCCATTTCACCACTGACCTTTGGGATTTTTTGGCCTTTTCTTCCATCGATGTTGTTAACTTTGCTAAACCTCACCTATCTCTGTCCCCCCATTTTTTCTTGATGTTTGGATGACTTGGGACTTCTTCATTTAACAGCACTTGGTTCCTCTGCTATGAGCGCAGGTGGATGAAAGCAACTTCCTGTAACACCCGCAGGGCAGGGGTGTGTCTGGTGATGCGGGGGAAATCTGTAGTTTTGGAAACTACATTAAGTAGGTTTTGATACCGCATCTGGCGAGAGTAACCCCTTCCACCACCGTTAAAAATTGAGAATGTTTGCTGTTCCCAGGCTCCTTTGATGATACATCCAGAACTACTGGGTGTTTCATGTAGTTTAGTCTGGAACGTAAGCAAGCAAACACATGTGAATGCATTTGACAGAGAGGAAAAGAAAAAGGCCCATGCCTGGGCTTCCCACGGCCTCTGGATCCAGACCTGTATGTGTTGAAGAGGATTACCTGGAACAGGGTGTGAGTTTGTAGCCATTTTCCTTCGTGTTTTTGTGCAATAGCTGTTGAAAGCAGCCTTCCATGGCATCGAAATAAAAGGAAATTCCCATTCCATGCTATGAAGTTCTCTTGGAGTATTTTCTTCACTAGTTTATACACATTCATTCTGGAATACTTGGGTGGGGAAATCAAGTTGATGCTGAGCTGCTCTGTCTTTGCTCTTATCCCAGATCTGTCTTCTGGATAAAGTCCTTCCTTGTCTTTTAGACTAACACATTGTATTTTGGGGTATGAGCTAGAAGATTTGCTCATGTAATCTGTTCTAAATAAATAATTGAAAAGAGTTTTTGAAAAAGGACCCATTTGATTTTCTTAAACAGAGTTCTGGCCAATACCATCATAGAGCTATAATGAATTATGGAAGTCCATGCAGTAGAGCATTTGTAGGAGGAGATGGAGAATCACACAAGGAGGTGGTATTGAGGAAGAGATTTTAAGGATGAGTGGGGTTTTGACAAATAGAAATGTTGGTGGAGTTTGAGAGAGAATGGAAGGTGTGGATGTGGTGGCCATTATATCTTGTTTTGTTTGAATAGGTTGAGCCTGTGTGGTAAAGAATTAGGAGAAAAGGCAGGAAAGATCTTTAAAAATTGTGGAGAGATTTGAATGTCAGTTTGGGTATTTGTTTGTAATTTGGTAAGTTATGGGGAGGTACTGAATTTTTTAAAGCAAAGCTCTAATAATATCAGAGTGGGGAATGACATGCTTTAAGTAGAGTTCATCTGAAATGGGCCACTCTGTTTATGAAGATTTTTATCTATGTAAGCGCATAAATATGTACATATAAATTTCTACAGCCAAAGGAAAAGGCTGTATTTTATGGCATAAAATTATATTTTTTTGGCTCTGACTCAGCAGTCATAAAATCTAACTATTTCCAAGCATAAGAAAGATGGAAAACAGTCTTTATAACATCTTAAATAATTGTATGGAGGCCAATCCCATGGCCCTTGTGCATAAGTAGCTCACACTGAATTTCAGGAAACTTTTTAAAATACATTTCAGCATTACATTTGGGCCTAGAACAGACCATATATCTAATAGGTAACTTCTCTGTGAACTTCCAGCCCTACTACCTACAATGAAATATTTATATATGCATTTAAATGCAACTATTAAGAAGAACTTGAACCTTCTCCTATGTCTCCTGACTGATAAAATGGACTTTCCCAGCTAAACCCAAGGGGAAAACAAGTGCAGTATCTATGTATGACTTTCAGCTTCCGGGTTAAAGGACATGAGTGGAAGTCAGGCAGGACTCCCTGTTAAGGAAGCATTGGTATTTGATCCTGTCATGCAGAAGTTGTGCTTTGAATGCTGGGTACTGTCACCGTTAATAAAAATGAGTGTGACCTAAGCTGTTAATCCAAGGCCAAAGACATGGAGTCACGTAGAACCTAGTGAACAGCAGCGAGGGTTATCTTACCAAGGGTTCTTAGGAAGGCAAGACTTGAAGGATAGTAGTGGCCGCTTGTCTGTGGGATTCACTTTTGGTGGTTTCGGTTACCGGTGGCCAAGTGCGATCTGGAAGCAGATGGTCCTTTTTTTTTCTGAGAAATCATTAGCAGTCTGAGTAACCTAGCACTGTGTCACCATGCCTGTGTCATCCATGTCACTCCCCTCATCACGTGGGCATTTTATCATCTCACTTTGCTGCAAGAAGAAGGGTGAGTACAGTAAAGAAGGAAACTTGGAGTGAGAACATGGCCACATTGACGTAACTTTTCTGAACAGTATTGTGTGATAATTGTTCTCTTTTATCCTTATGGTTGTTAACGTCTCATGTGCCTCATTTGTAAATTAATCTTTATCACAGATATGTATGGATAGGAAAAAGCAGTGTATATGTGGAGTTTGGTACTATTTGTAGTTTCAGGCATCCACTGGGGTCTTGAGACATACCCCTGCAGATAAGGGGAATCTGCCATACTTTTACTGACTTAACATTAATTTTTTTTTGATGTAACATAACACAGAGGCAAGATTTTCTTGCTTTTTTCTTCCATGTTCCAAGATCAAGCCAGATTATTAACACCAGCCGGAGGATATTGAGATCAGTCAACATTTGAGTTCTTGTGTAGTATCTTTGCCTAGTTTGCAAAACAGATGAATATATGGAAAATAATCAGTCTAATAAATACATTCGGATCTTTTAAAACTGTCTTCACTGTTCTAGTTTTTTTTTTTTTTTTAATTTCTCAGTTCCAGATAGGTGCTAAACTGAGGGCCAGGGGGAGAGGAGACCAGTTTTTAAATCCCAGTAGGCATGTAGAACATGGTAACAGCATAAAACTGGGCAAAATCTGTTGTTTGCCAAGAAGCATTTTTCCAGTACTGTCTCTTTCAGGGTAATGGGAGTGAGTGTGGCACGCTTCAAAATCAGGCAAAGGAGAGTGCCAAAGTTAAGGCAGTGAGGCTGGAGGCTGGGTCATGGTCATGGGTGGCAGAATTCAAGGCCAAGTGTCCCATGTCAGCAAAACTAAAGGCTGGCCAAGCAGCTGGTAATAGGATGGTTGACGTTACGGAGGCGGGGGGGCGGGGGGGGATTGTGAAGGGCATTTTTGTTTCAAAAAACCTCTTCTTCTGAAAAGTGAGCTTCTTTATTTTATACAATTGAGAATTTTTCTTCTTTGGTTATATCCTCTACCTAAAGTGAAAACATCAATGTCTTTTGCAGCTCTGTCCTTTCAGTTTATGCTTCACTAAATACTTTCAGGAACTGGTCATAGAATCACTTCAGAAGGACCAAAAACCCCACTGAGACCAGGTGCTGGAGATTGGGGGTGGTGTGTGATGAAGCAGAGAGGCACAAGCTAAATGAGGGCTGGTTTTCATACTGCTATTCACTCAAGATATCCCTCTTTGATCTCCTATATCCAGATTCCAAGTACCATACTTTCAGAGACAGTGTTTGGGTCCTTCTCTCTTGAAAACAGTTTTGGATTGTTGCTCAGAGGCTATTGTATTTGAAGACTTAACCTAATCTCAAGGTGTTTTTTTTTTTTCTTTTTGTAGTCATTGAAAGAAAACACATTTTTTTTTAAAACTCTTTAACAATTAAGTCTACCATGGTGACTTAGGGGGTCTTGCATTGATGTTTATTTTTTACACAACAAGTGAATTTACTACAGTCTGGTTTAGTCACTGATTTAGTTCTTAAGGTGGTAATTATATGGTATCAAGTTTTATTTTATGTATCTAGAAAGCGAAATAAGGTGAACCTGAGCATTTTTATTTGTTTATACCTCATGAAAACCTTTCCTCTTTCCCCTTAGGTGACTCCAAGATCACACAACCTAGTAGCTTCACATGCTTGGAAATCACCAGCCAGAAAAACTGAGATGTGGGACTAGGAGTGGCTACTAGGATGGGGCAGGTGCTAGGCCACTCATCCCCTGTGGGTTGGGAGGATGTCCAAGCAGGAGGCTCTGCTACCATCGAGACAGGCCAGTGCTCCTGTGGGAGTCAGCATCAGGGAAGTCCAGCGCGTGGTAGGGGGTGGGGAGAGCAGTCAGAATCAATCCAGACCAACCCCAGGCTTTAGAGAGGACCCGTGCACGTGGCTGGCATTCAGGGGCCCAGGAAGAGTACCCAGACCGCTCTGATTAAGGCTTGGGAGAGGAAAAGCTCAATCCAAATCCTGGCCCACCGCTTACTTACTTAACAGTCCTGACCAAGTTATTTAATCTCTCTTTACTTTCTGTGAAGCCAATAAAAATGAGATAGTGCTAATCTTACAGGGTTATTGTGGTGATAAAAATAGTAATGCACTTAGCACATGCCTGAACCACACTAAGACTACAACATATGATAGCTTTTGTGCAAAATTGTTTATTAGGGTTGTGCCTAGAGCAGTGTGGGGCTTTGACTATAGGAACCAAGAATTAAGTTCTGGAGTCAGTCTACCTCATTAGCAAGAGACCAGAAGAATGATGGCTGTGACAGGACATCTAGCCTTATTGGCTTGCCCCTGACTATGGGTCAGGATAGATATTACGCTTCGGATGGAACTGATTTGCTGGTGGGTGTGATGGGCTGTCTTTGGGAATGAGAGTATCCCACGGACTAGGAGCTAGATGGGAGAGTGCACTTACTTCCATTGTCCAGCTGAATTCACCTGGAACCCATAATGTTTTTCAAGCTTTTTGCCAGAGAGTAACTTGTTATGTGAACTTTCCCCAAGATTTCTTTCTCACCACAGAAACCCCGTCTATGAGGAAGAGTTTTATGATGACTCTCAAACCATGGAGTCATATAACTTTTTTATTGCAAAATTTGAAAAGATCAGATATGAAACATGCCATGAATAGGAAGCACGCTCCTTTCCGTCATGCAGTGATGTCACTCTTTCCTTCCACTACTTCTGCTTCCCCTGAAGTCCCATGCTACCCAACACCTGCTGCTCCCAACTCTTTCTTATCGCTCTTTCCACTTCAAGCAACTCCAGTTCTCTGACTTCAGGACCTTGCTTGGGGAAGCTGATAAGATAATGATGTCTCACTCTCATAGAGCCTGTTTTATCATTCACAAAGTGCATTGCCTTTTATGTCTCAGCTATGTCTCCCTCCTCAACGTGGTGAGGCAGGAATCATTTCCACGGAGTGGATGAAGTAACGAGGCTCAGTTAGTTCAGCTGTCCAAGACCAATCAGCTGGTAAATGATGATAGATCCAAGTCTAGAAGCCAGGTTTTCCAGAATGCAAGCTCTTGACTTTTTCCACTCTGCCATGTTGACTGCAAGCTGATGGTGGGTGATCTTTGCTCCCCTCCATTTAATTCTTTGTTAAAACAGTGGCTTCCAGAGCTTTTGGCAGTTGACTAGACTAGGCACTCACTAGGGGACCAGTACTCAGCACCCTGTTTTCCAGATGTTCTACACCAGAACCATTCACAGGTGTAGGGGGCAAAAAAGACAGTTTTGTCTTCGACTTTGTTTTCCTTTTGGCTCCAAGATACAGCATGTGACAGATGTAAGCACATGTGAAGCTTTACTCAAAAGGAGTGAGCACTGAGGGCACAGCAGTGTCTGAGGATGTTTTGGGTACAGAGCCCTGTTCCAGGAATAGTTATCGTGTATTACCATTGACAACATCCAGGATCCAAGCAAATAGTGGTTTTTTTTTTGCAAAATAAGTCAGATCGGGTCGCGACACTGCTCAGGATTCACCAGAGACCCCCTTCTCTCTGCTCAAATTCCTTCTCGTTTTCCAGTGCTCCATCCATGCTGTTCTCCTCTTGGTTTCTGCTTTGGCCCCTTGAGTCTTCTTGCTCTTTCTTGAACAGAGCAAATACGTGGGCACCTCAAACCTTTTACACTTGGTGCTTCTTCCGGGAATGCTGAAGAGATTACACTTCCTCCTTTGTGCATGAGGATGTGCCCCTTTAGGATTGGGAGTCAGGGAGTGGCATCAGTCACCTGCATAATCCCTTCTCTGACATAAATACCATTGTGCCGTTCCCCTTTCAGAAACCTGTCACTGCTTCCCATCGCAGCATGACATCCAGACACCATGGACTGGCTGAAGAGCTCTCGGTCTCCTCTTGGCTTCATGTTCTAACAATACCTGTGGAGGGAGGGTAGCTGAGGGAGGATGCTTTGGCCCAGTACGCTCCATCAGCTCCCCACTTCCTCCAAGCCAATCCAAATAAATGTAAAATAAACTTATCAAAACTGTGTGCATATTTGCAGACCAAGCTTTGAGACAGATACCCAACCCATGCCTTCTAGATTGAGTCCTTCAACGCATTCAACGTAGAATGGCTGGAGCTATGCTCAACAGTGTTATTTGGAATCTCTGACTCACAGCCGATTTCCCCCTCTGCCGAGAGAACCCTTTCTTCTTTTTAATTTTATTTGATTTTTCCCTGCTTTATTGAGATAAAATTGGCATATAATATTGTATAATTTAAGGTATACACAACATGATAATTTGATGGATGTACGTCTTGGGAAATTGTTATCCCCATAATTTTAGTTAATACATATATCACCTCATATAGTTACCATTTTGTTTTGGTGCTGAGAACTTTTAAGATCTACTCTTTTAGTCACTCTCAAATATATAATACTGTATTGTTAATTATAGTCACTGTGCCTTACACTACCTTCCCACAACTTAATTTATCCTACACGTGGAAGTTTGTACCCTCTGACAACCTTCTCCTATTTCTCCAGTCCTGGTAACTGCCAGTCTCGTCTCTGTTTCTATGAGTTTAATATTTTTATCTTCCCCACATATAAATGAGATCATACAGTATTTGTTTTTCTCTATGTTTCACTTACCATGATGCCTTCAAGTTCTATCCATGTTGCTGCAAAAGGGGCAATTTCTTTTTATTATGGGTGAACATCCATATATATATCTATGTATATATATGTTTGTATCTATAATCAGTCACATTTTCTTTCTCCATTCATCCACTGATGGACATGAGGATTGTTTCCATGTCTTAGTTATTGTAAATAAAGCTACAGTGAACATGGGGGCACAGGGATCTCAAAGGTGGTTTCATTTCCTTCCGATATAAATATATACCCAAAGGTGTTTTCCATACTGGCTGTCCCACTTCACTTTCCCACCAACAGTGTACGAGGATTCCCTTTCCTCTGCTTCCTTGCCAGCACTTGTTATCTCTTGTCGTTTTGATGAGAGCCATTCTAACAAGTGTGCGGTGATAGCTCACTGTGGATTAGTTAGCATTTTTGTGACGATTAGTCATTTGGGGCATCTTTTCCTGTATCTGTTGGTCATTTGAGTATCTTCTTGGCAAAAATGTGTGCTTAGATCCTCTGCCCATTTTTAAGTCGGATTATTTGTTTTTTTCCTGTCGACATGTATGAATTTCTCATATATTTTGCATATAAACCGCTTATCAGATATGTGGTTTACAAATATTTTCATAGATTGCCTTTTCATTTTGTTGACCCTTTTGCACTGCAGATGGTTTTTACTTTGATATAATTCCACTGGCTTATCTTTGCTTTTGTTACTGTGCCTGGGGTGTCCTATCTATAAAATTGTTGCCAAGACCAATGTCAAGGAGATTTTTCCCTATGTTTTCCTCTAGGAGTTTTATGGTTCCAGGTCTTACTTTTAAGTCTTTAATTCACTTTGCTTTAATTTTTGTGCGTGATTTAAGGCAGGGATCTAGTTTTATTCCTTTACATGTAAATATCCAATTTTCTTTTTTCTTTTTTTTTTTTTTAAGATTTTATTTATTTGACAGAGAGAAACACAGCCAGAGAGGGAACACAAGCAGGAGGAGTGAGAGAGGGAGAAGCAGGCTTCCCGCCGAGCAGGGAGTCCAATGTGGGACTCAATCCCGGGTCTCTGGGATCATGACCTGAGCCAAAGGCAGTCGCTTAACCAACTGAGCCGCCCAGGCGCCCCAAAATATCCAATTTTCATAGCACCATTTCAACTGGGAAATACACCGAAGAGACAAGAGATCATTTCATTAGCCCAGGGAAACCCAGACTAGGGAAGTGGCAGATTATACTCTATGGGCCCCTGCTTCTGCATTCACAAAAGAGGGGTTTTAACACTATCTGTGTCATAGGATTGTTGTGAGGGTATATTGTGCTGAGGACACAACACATATTTTTATTTTAAATACTAGCAGCAATCCTGTATAGTGGTAAAAAACACAACTGTGCCGTGCTGCCAACATTTACTCCCCATTCCCAGAGCTGGTTGAACCTCAGCAAGTTTCCCAACCTTGTTGTGCCTTGGTCTTTACATCTTCAGAATGGAAATAATAATAGCACTTAATCCATGAGGCTGTTGTAAGACTTATATGACTTAAGGTTTGTACAGTCTTTAGATCTGGTATGTAGTAATGTCTTAATAAACATTGGTTTAAAATGCACACGCGTGCCTGGGTGGCTCAGCCAGTTGAATGACTGACTCTTCTTGATTTTGGCTCAGGTCATGATCTCAGGGTTGGGAGACGGAGTACCCTCTGGGCCTCCATGCTCAGTGTGGAGTCTCCTTGTCCCTCTCCCTGTGCTCCTCTCCCTGCTCATGTGTGTTCGCTCTCTCTCAAATAAGTAAATAAATAAAATCATAAAAAAACACACACAATCATAAGTGGAAAGAAAAATTATTGAGGTAAAAATCAACATAACTTTATAACTAAGTGTATGTGGATGTACATGTATTTGTTAGCATGGGAGGTAGACTAAGATAGGAGACAAAAATCTGAGATAAATTTGTTTGCAGATCTTATGAGTCTGCAGATAATGATAACTTGACTCAAGATTGGGGCAAATAAGCCGGAAAAAATGTGAAAAGTTGGTACAATATTTAATTCAGTTTTTATCTGGTAAGTTTGAAATGGTGGTAGCCATATATTCAGGGTAAATAAGGAGGTTGGGATTTCGGATCTGGAATTTATAATTTAAAAATTATTAGCATCTAAACACTAAAAATAATGATAGTTGATATTTTTGGGGAAATATCAAATGTGCTAAACATTTAATTTATATTATCTCACTTAATTCTCTCAGCATCCCTAGGACCTAAGTACTACAATCAGCTACATCTCAGTGGGGAAACAGTGAGGCACAGGGCAGATAAGTAAATTGTCCCAGGTCCCCTGATTAGTGGTCAGGCAGGAGTTTGACTCCAGGCAATTTTATTCTGTCACCTACACTCTTTCTTCTTTTTGGACTGTCTCCACGGCAAAGGCTGAAGCCATGACATTGGTCAAAAAAAGCATGGTCAGAGTGTGTCCCATAGTGATGTTTTTGACCTGACATCCACACTCTTTCACTTGGGGCTTTCTCATTTGCCAACGTGTTCCACTGTGCAGAACAAATAGTAAGGGCTCAATAGTTGCCAGGTGAGAGACTGTGTAAGCTCAGGCCAGGATTCAGCTGCCAGATCTTGTCCTGGCATCAAGGCATTCACACCCCCAGTTCGCAAGGAAAATTGGATGCATCACAATCAACTGGGTTGGTTACTCATAAACAGAATCCCTACTGTACAGCGAATCCGAGTGAGCCTTGCCACACTGTGTCTTTAAGAAAGGCCTGGGAGGGGACGCCTGGGTGGCTCAGTTGGTTGGGCAACTGCCTTTGGCTCAGGTCATGATCCCAGAGACCCGGGATTGAGTCCCACATCGGGTTCCCTGCTCAGCGGGAAGCCTGCCTCTCCCTCTCTCACTCCCTCTGCCTGTGTTCCCTCTTGCTATGTTTCTCTCTGTCAAATACATAAAATCTTTAAAAAAAAAAAAAAGGCAGGCCTGGGAGATGGCAATGGGCTACCAGTTGGCTACTTACTATTTTGACCCCCAAGACTACTGGGATTGAAATGCGGTAGATATTTTTGTTACACAAAGAACAGCCATAAAAGACTTGATACTGGTTTTCTTGTGAGTTTTAAACTATGAAGGTGATTTTAAAAGAGGAATTCCCAAAATGTTTGGAGTAATCACAGGATCGCTGAGGTAATTACATAGCCTCCCCAAGTGACTATTTTGCAGGGAAATGCTCATTTGGATTTGTAGTTTCTGATATGTTTAATAAATACCACTTTCATTACTAAAGAACCTCGCTTCATAAATGTGGTTTTTATGGATAAAGAGGAAAGCATACAGGAGCCGAGCATTCATCTGGCATTATTACTGTGTATTCTCCTCTTCATTGTTACTCTTGTGTTTGGAGAGGAATCGGTCAATTGGGTCATTTTCTGAGCTCCACCGACCATCATCATCCCTGCTTATATTTGAATTGTTCACAGCACTTTGACCTTTACAGAGAACAGCTCTACATTGATGTCAAGTGTTATTCTAATAGCAGGGCCCTTATGAAAGGGCGGGGGAGGATCCAACTAACACCTGAGCTAGGGGCTGATTTCTAGGTGTTAAGGATTATGGAAAAACAAAGCGGGAAAGCAGGTGGGGAGGATTGGACTGGGGAGAAGAAGGTGGTGGTTAGGTTTTATTTACTTACTTTTAAAGATTTTATTTATTTATTTGAGAGAGAGAGAGAGAATGCATGCTGGGGAGGACCAGAAGCAGAAGGACAAGCAGACTGTCCATTGAGCTTGGAGCCCAACACGGGCCTTGATCCCAGGATCCTGGGATCATGATTTGAGCTGAAACCAAGAGTCCAGTGCTCAACCCACTGAGCACTGAGGCGTCCCTTCTGTTTTAAATACAGTGCTTGGGGGGGTGGGTCCTCTCTGCAAGAGTGACACTTAAGTAAATCTTGGGGGCGGGTGAGGAAAGCAGCTGTTATTTAGTGGCATTCCAAGGGACATTAGTCTAAGAAGCTGAGTTTAAAAAGGGTTTCACTGTTCAATCAGTTGGGAAATAATAATTTCTAGATATTTACAGGGCTTGTTAGCATATTAAATAATTTGAAAAGCCTGCTGGAAAGGAACCTGTTTAATTCAAACATATTTAAAATATTTTCTTTCCTCCCTCCTTCTCTCCCGCCCTCCTTTCTGCTCTCTTTACCCAACACAGTAGAGCAGCTAGGCCATCGCTCTGAGCCATCCTTCAGATGTGGCTGTGATCCCACTGACTGGTGATCAGTAAGGCTTCTAAGGCTGCACAGTGCAGGAGAACTGCACCCATTCTGGAACCCTGGACACAAGTGTGAGACCCAGATTTGCTGCTTTGTCCTTGAGAGAGTTGAACTTTTCTTTTCTTTTCTTTTTATTTATTTGACAGAAACACAGCTAGAGAGCGAACACAAGCAGGGGGAGTGAGAGAGGGAGAAGCAGGCTTCCTGCTGAGCAGGGAGCCTGATGTGGGGCTCAGTCCCAGGACTCCAGGATCATGACCTGAGCCGAAGGCAGATGCTCAACGACTGAGCCATCTAGATGCCCTGAGAGTTGAACTTTCTTTATTTTTTATTTTATCATCTATAAATTTGGCCTACTAATAATATCCACTGTGCAAGGTTGTAGTGAAGAGTAAATACAATGAGGGGTTAAAGTACTTTTTAAATGGTAAAGTACTACAAATACATATGCCTTATGTGCTTTTTTGTTTGCTTTTTTTGGTACTTAGGATGAGTTGCTCTACACTCATTACCTTGTCTAGAGTTCATTTATAAAGAGCTTGCCAAAGGAGTGTTGAAGGGGGAGGAATAAGTGTTCTGGGTCTGGGAAAGAGTGAAGAGCTGCTCTCTGGCCCCAATTAAACTAATTCACTGGCCAACTAATTCACCCATTTCTCTACCTTATCCTATGGCCCTCAAACTCTGGGGCACACTGGAATCCCTTGGAGTTTATAAAACAAAAAAAATAAAACAAAATAAAAAAACAAAAAACTGAAACCATTGCCTGGCTTCAACCCTCACACATTCTGCTTTAATTGCTATGGGGCACATATTGCAAATCAAGATTGTTTAAAGCATTCCAAGTGATTCCAGCATGCGCTGGTCTCAGCCTATCCCTGGGGTCTTCTTTTTTAGTAGCCTGATCAAGAGGAAAGCTTACCAGTTGATCATGTTGTGAATAGGGAAGAGATTTGCTTTTATCAGGCACCTGTTTTGATGGGGCATTTGGCTTCTTTATCCATTATCACAGTAACTCTGCTGTGTGAACATTCTGATCCCATTTTAAGGATGCCATAACTGGTCACATTAGAGCTTCAGGTCATTCCTCAGAAATTTGGAACAGGAACTTCTGTGTTGTGTTTTGGGTTCTTTCCAACACTCTGTGACAGCCATTCAGCCTTCCTTCGTGTTCCCAGTGCTGTCTCTTACCCTCTTCATTTTCCCTTCCTTAGCTTTCTGGCAAAACCTGATATCCAGCGTTAATGTACTAGTGCCAGACAACGCCAGTGTTTTTTTTGGAGGGAGGAACAGTTTTGCATTTTATGTTTAAATATGACCAGGAAATGACCTGCTTCCTTCCTGTATGATAACTGTATACATAAGGTGGCATAATAAGTGCGTGTATCGCAACGAGGGGCCCCTTCTGAGCAAAGCACTGGTACAGAAGGGCTTATGGCTGTGTATCAGTAAGGCTGGCCCTGCTTTTCCATCTCCCAGTGTATCTTAAGGATTTTCATGGAGTAGGAATGGATGTAGGCAAATGCTTTGCCCAGATAATAGTTTATTTATTTAACATTCATGGGGCACCTACTGCGTGCTGAGCACTAGGAGTGAAAATACAATGAAAACATTTATGACACAGAAGGCATTTACCATTGAGTAGCAGAGGCAGACAAATCAACAATAATTACAATAAAATATGGTGATTGTAGCCCAAGAAATGTGTCCATGGAGGCGCAGAGGAGGGGTGGTGGGTCACACTGGGCCATCACAGGGAGACTGGGAGACGGCATCCTGGAGTAGTACATCAAGGAGGGGACTGTTGAAGCATGTGGTTGGCTTCCCTCATTCCACCCCTTTGGTGATCATGGGAACACCAGTGCTGGAGGCTTCATCCCCTGCGGTGGACTGGGCACTTGTCCAAGAGGAAATGCAGGGGAGAAGCAGTTGAATGACTTTCCCAGGGTCGCAAAAACAGAGAGAGAAATTAGACTCCCACTTGAAAGTTCTCACTCCCGAGTTTAGTGTTTCCATGACACAGAGTTTCCTCTGCTGAGTCAGCAACTGGCGGGGCCGCATAGCTGAGAACGTCATCGGTAACATGTGGCATCAAGTGACATCTTGATTATTTTTTCCAGTTGAACCTGGTTGCCAAAGAAAAGTCTGTCTAACCCAGGCACTGAATGCACTAGATCAAAGGGAAAAGAGAGCCTGGAAATGAAGAAGTCCCAAAAGTCTAGGTATAAAATAAAATCTGAGATGTATAGTTCTATTCAGAAATTTATGGTCCAAATACAGGTGTCTATAAATATTTAAAATCACCAACACTGTTTTGCCTTGGGTATGATGTAGTTTCGTATTTTACAAATTCTACTTTATTCAGATGAATGCAATTTTTATTTCAGATGCTCCTAAATCATTTGCATTGATCATCTTCCCTCCCCCCATCTCTGTTACCAGCTGACACCTTTGCCAGCTCACTGGTAATTCCCCAAATACATTTCTCCAGCCACAGATTTCTTCTAAGTCTTTCCTAAGACTGACGGAATCTGGCTTTTTCATAGGCCTTTTAAACCTCACATATCCTAAACCGAATTTATTATTTTCTTAGCATAGGCTTGATCTGTACCTCTTTAACATGCTACTGTTAATTGAGTTGTCCAAGCCGAATGCTTCAGTCTGTTGATCCCAGGTCCCTGCTAGATATCCCTCCAGTCATTCCTCCCCATCTCACTGCTACGCTTCTGTTCCAGGCCCGTGTTCTTTGCCGCCTCACAGCTAAGCGGACCTTGACTGTGTTCCCAGAAACAATGAGTATTTTCCTACACGTAATTCATCTTTCTTAGCACATAGAAAATTGTCCAGCCAGCTTAAAAAAAACCAGAAACCTCTTCTTATTTTATTTCAATATTCAGATCTTTCTAAAACGCTGCTACGTTGTCCCGTGCCAGTTAAGTAAAATACCTTGACAATAAACTTCTTTGATGACTGAAGCCTTTATTGTGTCTCAGGACCATGATTCTGAACACTGGTCATTATTACGCACCGTCCATGTGGCATTTAGCTTAAAGGAATGTATTATTCTCTTTAAGTTCAGTTTTAAAATCAACTATTCTTACATCAGTGGTTCCTAGCCTTTCTGGAGTCGTGAACCTTTCTGCGAATGTGATGAACGTTACGGGTTTTCTTGAGAACAGTGTGGACACACTTGTACACATACAATACGCGTTTTGCCTACAACTTTCAGACTCTTATTAATCTTTCCATGGGTCCTTAGAGCTATCACGTAATCTGGCCTGAGAACCCCTGTCCCATGCGAAATTGTTTTCATTTTCTGATGTCAGAGGCATGTATAAATTTCTGTTTTATTACTTACTTATTTTAGAATTTATTTATTTGAGAGAGAGAGAGCACAAGCAGGAAGAGGGAGAGAGTCTCAAGCTGACTCCGTGCCAAGCACGGAGCCCAACGTGGGGCTCTGTCTCACAACCCTGAGATCATGACCTGAGCCAAAACCAAGAACCAGGCCATTAAGGACTGAACCAGCCAGGCACCCCTAAATTTCTGTTTTAAATAGGTGTTGTAATTACCCTGGTCCCAGTTGATGTGATTAGTTGTAATATTTGCTTGCAGTTTGTACCAGGTTTTGAGTAGGGACTTGGACAAGGTGATTTCTGCCCAGTGGTCCAGATTCTGCCCTCGGCTGGCTATAGGACTTTGTGAAGTCCTGTAACTAGCAAGTAGGAATCATTAGATTCTCAGCCAGGGGACCGTATG
This sequence comes from Spilogale gracilis, assembly GCA_004023965.1. Lineage (NCBI taxonomy): Eukaryota > Metazoa > Chordata > Mammalia > Carnivora > Mephitidae > Spilogale > Spilogale gracilis. The sequence goes on along the minus strand of PITA01017207.1, from coordinate 13,225 downwards.
TTCTATTAACTTTGTACAATTTTTTAGAATATCAGCTCGGGTGTAGAATGTGTTCCATCTGCCATGATAATACCTTATTGTGTGGGAAGAGTGCTTTGCTTCTGCTGTGTCATTTATCCTAACCAAAATGGGTGAGAAGGTCAATGAGTTGTAAGTCTCCAGTAAGGATAAGTAAGGAAAGGAACACTGAGAGAGGCTTTCTCAGAGTTAGTTGCAAAGAGGAAATAATGGAGGAGACCCTTCTTTGGTTCTAGCTCCCGAGTCTCTTCATCATAAACCTGTGCTCTTCAACTAACTTTGTGATTTAATTCAAGCTAAATAGGAGCCTAAGGCATCCAGGCAAAAATGGTTGGATCAGTTCCTATCAAATAAGGTCTATATAACAATCTGATTGTGTTAGAAAGAAAGTTATAGGCAAGCGTGAATGATAACACTCAGTTAATTATTTCATCCCATATAAATAAGACCATCTAAGTTTGAACATATTTTTGTATATGGGTTTTTCTAAGCTACCCTTAAGTATACTGAGAAATTAGAAATATGATCTTTGTTAGCTTTACCTGAGCTCCTTAGTATATTTTTTGTACCCCCCCTCAAAAAAAAAAAAAAAACAGCCTTCCTAGGCTGAACCCTTTTTTTTTCCCTCTCCCACATTATGTTTCAGACTTATAGAAGCTTGGAGTTGGACAGACCTTGGAGACTACTTAAATCTCTTCTTGTGCATGAGGGAAACTGAGGCTCAGAATTATTAAATAATTTGCCAGAGGTTACACAGAGATGATGAGTAATTGATGCACGATGAGATCACCAGTCTTGCAGTTATGGATCCTCACTTATTTGCCTGTCTTTCTAAACAGAAATATTGATGTGACACTCAGAAAATGCAAATTATGGCAGAAGAAGATTCATAACAGCTAAAAAGTCATAGTTATTGAGTTCTGTCCACCACCCCCCACATTCATGACAGTCTACCTCATCATAATATGTTTCTCCAATTACATAATTCCATCTTTGATTTTAATTGCTTGCCTTCTAGGGACTATCTGAAATATGGAGAAAGAAGTTTGCAATTTTTTTTCAGGTAAAAGGATAAAACTTTTGCTACATAAAACTTGCAATTTCCGTCAGATTGAAAAGTGGCATTCTAGCTTTCCAAAGGGCAGTTTTGTGTCCATCAGTCCATCGGAAGCAAGTTAAGGACAGTTGGAGTTATACTTAGGCAAACTGGAAGAGACAGGGAAAAAATGCATAATGCTGTCAGAAAGGAATTGAGAGAGGAAGAGATGAAAAATAAACCCCAGAAACAGAACAGTGATGTCACACATAGAAGTGAACAGTGTGGAACACAGAGAGAGAATGGTCAGTATACCCAATAATAGTAAATAATGGCCTTGTGGGCAAAGTTGGACTTGAGTTTGGCCTTGACCAATAGAATTTGAACAGCAAAGAGGCAGAGGGGGCATGGAATGCCTGGGCAGTGACCCTGGAGTTAACAAAGGCTGAAGTGGGCAGTGGGCGAGCAGCCTGACTGTAAGATGTGAGGAGGTGGAAATGAAGTTGAATCGGTAGGTAGGTAGGCAGAGAACTTAACAGTGAGTGCTCAAGGCACTTGAATTTGAACCCCAGCTGTGTAACTCTGGGCAAATCACTTAACTTCTTGGTGCCTCAGATTCCTTGGGTAGAATGGGAATACCCATAATCCTTCCCTCCTCTTCTTGTTGAGAAGATTTAATTAGGTTTATAAGTTTTAAACACAAACAAATTTTATTTTTATTTTTATTTTTTAAAGATTTTATGCATTTGTTTGACACAGAGAGAGAGGGAACACAAGCAAGGGGAGTATGAGAGGGAGATGTGGGCTTCCAGTTGATCAGGGAGCCCAATGTGGGGCTCGATTCCAGGACCCCGGGATCATGACCTGAGCTGAAGGCAGACACCTAAAGGCTGAGCCACCCAGGCACCCCACAAGCAAATTTTAAGATAGCACTTCCCATGCATTCCATCCATCTTTAGTAAGCACTTTTTTTTTTTTTTTTGCCCTTTGATTTGGTCGGAAAGTTAAACCAAACAAGCTACAGCAATATTAACTATTATATTTAGGATGAAGCCAGAAAATAAAGACTTGAATGTCATCTGAGGAGTTTAGACTTGAATAAACAACAGGGAGCAGCTCATAGCCAGAGGTGGATTTAGAGAATCCGGGTTCAGGAAGGATCTGTTCCAACTCCAGAGAACTTGAGTACTCTGTCTCTACCCTTTGCTCCTTGCTCAAACATCTCACCCCGTAGCTTCCTGCAGTGGCATGTGGATTGGTGGCAAACAGCATGGGAAGGCATTTTTCCAGAAATAAAAATGGATTTCAAGGAATTAAAATTAGTCAAATTTTTATGTTTTTGTTTGTTTTTTTTTTTGCAGTGATTCTTTACAGGTCTGGTTCTAAGACTAATAAGTAATACAGCTGGAGAACCAAGTTGGTAGACTGACTATTAACAAACCTCTGTTGGATAGATACTGAAATGTTAGCAATGACATCAACAAACAGTACCTACTGGAGTTTTGCCTAGACCCTTGCCTTCTTTAGAATCATCTTTGACACTGATCACCTCTAAACAGGGACGAGGCTGCACCAGTTCACCTTTCAGGTGTTCTAAGGAGACTGAGCCAAGAGCCAGAGAACTGTGTCTGATTGTTAAGAGTAAGGAGGCACCGTTCAAGTTTGGGGATCTATTAGTCAATAGCCCTCAGATACTCTATTTTTTTTTTTTTTAAAGATTTTATTTATTTATTCGACGCAGAGAGAGAGATCACAAGTAGGCAGAGGGGCAGGCAGAGAGAGAGAGGAGGAAGCAGGCTCCCTGCCGAGCAGAGAGCCTGATGTGGGCCTCTCCCAGGACCCTGAGATCATGACCTGAGCGGAAGGCAGAGGCTTTAACCCACTGAGCCACCCAGGCGCCCCCCTCAGATACTCTTAAGGCTACTTTACTGAAGCTCTCTTCCAATTCTGACCATCTGGTCTTTGCATGATTACAATATAGTCCCTATGGAATTGGCTAGTGCTTCTCGGTGTATGACTCTAAAGGGAAAGGGCCTAACAAGTCACTTGCTATTCTTATTCCATTCAGCCTGCCTCCCCAATAGGTGAACTAGTCTTAAGCCCACAGCAGCTGCAGATGATCTTGGATGAGACAAAAAGTTTTTCTCCCAGTCAGCTTGGCTTTTCAAATGTGACACTGTCCTCCGCACTTTATTTTTTACAACCCTGGCTTGTGCTGTCACCTTTTAGGGGTTTTTCGAAATATGTGGGAATTTTACCAGCCCACCATGGTGACCCAGGTCAACAACAATAATAAAAGTGTGTGGAAAAAAATTCCCAAGCCCATTCTTTTGCTCCAGATGGGGAATTAGCAATAAAGAAGGGCAAAAACGTGGTATTAGGTATTTATTTTTCAGTAACGAGCATATGGTGATTAATATGCATAATATTATAATTAATAGAGGCTACATAACACACCAATGTACCAATAACAAATTAAATATTATAAAGGGACATGATCTCTGCTTTACCTGTCACGTGCCCCACCATCTAAAATACATTCTCATGTTTGCAAGAATATCAGGGTTATAGTTGAGACCTTCCATGCTGATGCGAGAGAAACTAATTATAAACAATGACAAATACGGTGAATAGCTAGCAATAATATATTTGTAGGAAGAAAAAGTTTTCCTGCTGTTGTAGAGGAATTCAGAAAAAGAGCTAGTTCTCCTTTCTGCCCTTTCAAACTCCCCTGGTGGGTCAGATGCCAGGAGCCCCCTAAATGTCCTGATGTGTCTGCGGAGCCCCTCGAATAGGGGACTCGGGCTTTTATTTCTGTCTCTTTCTCTCTCTCTTCCGTTTTCCTCCCTGCCCCCTTCCCATTTTTAAAAGGCTTTAAAGAACATCTCTGGGAGACAAAAATAGCTCCAGTTGTGAGAGGCCTACACACCGAGAAGGCATCTGAGATGCAAGTCAGCAATTGCGAGCCGCGAACATGAGTGTCTGGGCCGGGGGTGGATGCTCCTCGCTGTCTTGGTGCCGCTTCTCTGCCTGGGCCCGGTGGGTAGAAGGGAAAATGTTTTTTCAGGGGTGGGAGGTGGGTCGGGGTAGGTTTGGGGTCCGCTAACGCTAACGGAAGGAATCGCCACCCTAGCTTCGGGGCCGAGGGGCCGGTCCTTCCCCTCCCCCCACGTTTTTAAAATTTATTTTGCCCAGGCGGGGATTGGCGACGGTCAAAAGGGGGCAGTTGGCACTGAATGTCACCCTGAAGGTAAAATGAAAGACAAAAGATGAACGCATGCTTGCTTTCCCTTTGCAGCGGCTGCTGCGGCGGCAGGAGCAGCAGGATTTAAAGGGGAAAAAAACCCCACACGCACATACACACATATACACACACCCAGAGACGTCAATTATGCAAACGCAATAATGCAATCAAATCATGACAGTGCCGGGAATTTTTTTTTTTAAACAGAGGTATTTATTTTTAAAAAGGGAGCAAGAGAAACGCATGCAAACAGAAACGTGCACATACCACGTAACCACCCGAGGAGAACCTGGCAGCCTCTCTCTTCTTCTGCCAAGTTATCATTGAGAAAACAGACAGGCATCATGACGTCCTGGGTCACAGGGAGTGCGGACCGACGCTACCAAGAGAAAAGGGAGGCGCCTCGGCGCTCCGGCTAGCCGCGGGCGCCCCTCTGCCCCTCGCAGCCCGGCTCGGTGAGTGCACAGCCGCTCGGGACGCGGACCCCGGGGGCCAGGCCGGCCCCGCGCCCGCGGGGGCAGAGCCGGTGGCCGTGCCCTTGCTACCGGCGGGCCGGCCAGCACCCCCTCGCCTGCTGAGGTCGCGGGAGCCCAGTTAAAGGAGGCGTGTGTAAGATGTGCAATGTTCCTGCATGGGGGTTTTGTAGACTTTCATAGCCAAAGAAACCGGCTTCGGCTTCTTTAAAATCCCCGACGACTCACCTGATTAACCTGCTGCAGTTTTGACCCTGCCAAGGTAACTGGTCCAAATCCTTATCATCAACATCTGGAGACAGACATTTGCATCTGGGGCATTCTTGATTTGCAGTCCTGGTTGAAATCTCTATTGCTACCCCCTTCCCCCTTCACTTGTTTAGAGTCTCTTGGAAAAAAAAAACAACCAAAAACCAAAAACCAAAAAACCAATCCCTCCCTCAATAACACAACCATAAGTACTGTCCACCTCTTGTCGACTTGCCTTACCATGACTGCAAAACTGTCGGCGTGTGTGCTGGAGACACAGATAAATTCTGATTTCAATGAGATTTGTTCTTTAAACACCTCTCCCATCCCCCTCCCTGGATAGACTTCAGTGCTTGGTAAAGTGGCAAAGAGTGAGGGCAGAGTTAGGGCACCGGACTGGGAGGGGTTGGGGTGAGTCCTCGGGGTCTTCTGGGGCGAGGGGCTCTGGGGAAGGGGTTGTTCGGGGAGAGGGCGGTGTCAGGAGTTGAGGACTGCTGTCGTGGGCTGGAAAATCCTTCTGGTGATTGCTGCTGCCGTAGTCCTAGGTGTCTCCTCCTGTCCTCTACGCCTCATTCCCTCCTGGCTCCCAACCGGTTCACCTTCCAGAGGGAGGGAGTCTCCGAAGTTGCACGGGGGTCACCCAACCGTCATTTAAGTATTTCAAACCACCTACTCCCTTCTGCCCCTCAAGTATGTCAGAAGCGGCTACGGGATAGAAGGACCCCCACCCCCCACCCCCCTCCATGTTTGGTGATGGGAGATTCTCAGAGAGAGAAAGACACAGAGGGCAAATCCCCCCTCCTCCCCTTCTCTTCCCTTCTGGCAACCTTTTCCTAGCTGCACCCCCTCCCCCTTTCATAATCTTAATGAGCAATTCTGGAAGAGTCCGGAAGGGCCTGGAGAAACCCCCGCTTGCCTCAGTACTATGGAATATTATGTATGTGTTTATTTATTGTGCTTGCTTCGGTTATGTTGTGAATTGCCACATGGGTCTGCTGGAGCTAGGGAGGCACGTTTGCTGTGTTTGTGTTGAGACAGACACACACAGAAAGCAAATGATTTTGCTAATGTTGAAAATAGCACCTTCTCTCTCTCTCTCTCTCTCTCTCTCTCTCTCTCTCTTACTCTCTCTGTCTTTAAAAAAAAGAAAAGAAGAAGAAAAAAGAAAAATGCCCAGCATGTGAGTTAAGAGAAGCTGTTAGGTCCACCTATGACCTCCTGCTACTTTCAGAACACTACTGCTTAATACTTTAAGTCAGGATCAAGAGACCTGCGGATGTTTTGAAGTGTTTCAGAGCAGCTGAATGACTTGGTCTAGTTTTGAAGAGAAACTCTCCTTTGTTTCTCATGCTGCCCAAAGACCAAATAGGGGAGTGTGTTTGGAAAATGTCCAAATTCAGAAGCAGCAGGCAAGAGAAAAGACGAAGAAATGTCCTCAAGGGGGAAGGCAGGGAGTGGGATTGGGGAAGAGTGTCAGGGTACTTTTTGTGTTGTTGGTCTTTTTTTTTTTTTTTTTCCTGTCTGGTGGATTTGATGTTATCAGAATGAGGTAGCCAACCTAAGAGACAGTCCTGTCATTGTGGGAAAGAGAGGGAAATTTAAACAGTTCTCAAATCTGAGTTGAGGAATAGCCGACAGAAATAAGGTGCCAGGAAACACTGATGAAGATGAAGTGACCCTGTTGGGGCTTTTTTTCCCCTTCAAATAAGAAAAGAGTCAAGTATATCATGAAACAGGCCCGGATGACCTTCCAGACATGTATTTGCATGACTGTTGTTTTTACTAAAACAATTCTCGTAACTCTTTAAACTCACATGACTGGGAGGTGTGTGTAGAGGGAATGGTGTCAGGTGGTACCTAAGACCGTCCGTTGACTGGGGCAGTGAACACAGAGGAAAGATGATTTATTTTCTTCAGTAAATCACAGTAGCATTTAAATCTTTGTGCACGGTATGGCTGAAACCCACTGGTCTTCTTGAACAGGAATTGCAAGGGGAGCAGGATACTTTGTGATAGGTGATGCTTTAATGAAATAAAGCAGATCAATCGATTAGGTTTCCATGTGTGTGCCACTCAATTTATTCTGTACAATTTTTCCAGAAATTAAAAAGGTTACCAAGAGAGTTACCATGCTCCCATCTCTAACTGTGCACCACTTATTACTGCAACAATATTTCAATATTAAGTGATCTTCAAGATATTTCAACTTTCATTTTGAGTTCTGAATTTGAATCGGCATGAGAGTGGCAGGACAGTAAGACAAGGTATAACTAGCTAGGCGGACAGCCGAGAGTTGGGAAAAGCGTCGCTGAGAATTTCTGGGGCTGCTCTCAGTAACCTTGTTTACAGAGACATTTGGGTTGTACTTAGAGTTTTAGGAAGAGCCTGCCAGTGTTAATGGGCTTATGTTTGAAATTGATCCTAAGTGCCTCTTTTTTCTCCTCCACAGACATGCTGTGCACACCTTAGTCAAACACTCAAGGCAAAACTTTCCTGATGCCCCATGACTTTGTCTAATATAGACAAATCCCTGGATTAGTGTGTTGCAGGAAAAGGAGTTATTTATGAGGTTCTCCTTTTGTTTACATATGTGTTGATACAAGGAGCTGTAGTCTTGTTTCTTTCTTGAAATGTCTTGCGGGCTTGACTGCCTTAAATGCAAAACATATCATCGTCGAGGAAGTTCAAGTATGCCTTACGGATTGACCTGTAACATTGATTTCAATTAGACATAGAAGAGCTCATGATCCTGGTGAGGTGACTTTATGGTACGATACAGGAATTTTGTATATGTTTCAAAATTGTTGGAAAACGGTGGGAACCAAAAGATTTTGAGAGAAATGCCAAAAGCCACATTAATGAAGAAAAACAGGGTTGAGATACTTTTGAATAATAGATAGGATATGTAATGGTCAACCACAAGATAAAATTTTTACACAGTATTTTTATGGCTTTAAATTGGCTGCGTTGTGAACTGAGCTTACTACTCTATTAAGTCATTATACTTTTCAATTATTTAACATTTCTGGCCAACCTATCTTCTGTGGTCTTTTTCTGTACACATCAGAAATGATATGTACAGTAGTAATTGCTTGTTGTTAGTGTGGGGATTTTGCAGAGGAGCAAGGTTTAATTTTAACTCCTTGGGACGAATGTTACCAAGAATGCACCGAGGAGAAAGAATGGGAAGGAAGCAGACAGAGCCCTATGAGAATGGAGATGACTACAGCATCGAGATGTACCTAATACAATTTGAGTTATTCTCACTAAGAAACCTTGACAGTATCTGCCTTCTAGGTCCATGCATTTGGAAATACTATATCTCCATTTAAATGCAGATCTGCTGTTTTCTCCAGGGAGCAGTTGGTGAATCTTTCAGCTGAACCTCTGGTATGAGAAAACCAACTGAACATTTCTCCATGAACAATAGCATCTGTCATTTTGAAGTAATAATTGCTAAGTTTTATAAAAGTGTGATTTTTAAAAAAAATTCTTTAAAATATCAAAATCATTTATAAAGTAAAAAAAAAAAAATTCATGTCCTCAGCTCTGGTGCAAACAAAGAAATTTTGTCTTGTCTCTGTTGTTGGTTTTTTAAAGCTGTGAGATAATTCAGCAATTCAATTTTTAGGTTCACACATGGTCATCCCAATAGAGTAAGTGGGCCTTAAGAATCAGCGCAGGGAATTATGAACAGGTTCTATGTGCTTGACATGCCGTCATGCTAGCAGGTGGGGTTGAGGTGGTGTAGGAGAGCTTAAGGACCTTTCTCTGGAATGATCCTCTTTTGATTATTTGGAGCCTCATTTATGATAGTTCCTGGTGTTGGAATCATTGATGCTGACCAGGGCCTGTGGGGCCTTCTTTTAAGAGATGATTGCAGAACGTATACATGCCTTTGATGTAGAACGTAGACACACAGTCTGATGGTCTTGGATGTTCAGATTCAGATAACTGGAGAAATCTTTGCACATCTTGAAATACAAATTCCTGAAGTACGCAGTGTGATAATGTTAAATCTCTGTGTGTCTTGAGCGCATAGCTAAGGAAGTTTTCCTTTTCTTGGAGGGTAGGTACCATTCATTTACTTAACCCTGATGATTTCCAGTGGTGAAAGGCCCCCACTTTAGCTTACTTCCTCCTTTGCATTGGTTATAAAGCCCACCCCCATATTCCCTTGGAAGAGTATGCCCTATACAGATATTTAATAGTGCATTTAAACCATTGTGCACAATATATTACCTGTAGTTGTGAAGAAGAATCATTGATAGTTTTAAAATCAGGCCTTTGTATTTCTCTTAATGATAGATACTGTTAGTTACCATAAAAGAAGGTTGAATGCCTTTGGAATCTCTGATAAAATGCAAGACACTGGAGATTCAAAGATGTTTTATTGACTTAGGGACACCGATGGCTGTTTCTGATGGCCCACCTGCTAAAATAAATAACCCGGATGGTACTCTAAGAAGGGTGCTAATTAATGAATGTGCTTATTTTACTTCCCTTATACAAACACATTATTTGAACTTGGCAAATATGCATGCCTGACATTGTCATTTTTTACTGTTTTGAAGATTCAAATTCAAGATGTTAATGTATGTGAAGCATAGTGAAACTTCTATATTATTCTGATGATTAGTTCTACAGTAGAATAAACAGTGTTTCCAGATATCTGTGTTACCGGAGTGGCCCATTTAAATTCAATCTTGCTCTAAGATGTATTAGGTTAATAAGGCTGATTTTATGACCAGTATAATTTATTTTCACAAATACCTGTTTTTATTAGCACAATTATATATTGTGAAGCAAATTTCCATATATGTTAAATACTAAGAACAAGAATAACTAACATTTGTATACTGAGTTACAGTATATAACCATACGTTATCCAGAAGCTCCTCTTTGGAAGAATATTTATGGTACTTTCTTACTCAAGAAGGCAATCAGTTTTTATAACATACAAACATTATAAGAAAATAGATCCTTTTTCAGAGTTTCTTCCCTGCCTCTTTTCCTCCTTCTCTCCCTTCCTTTTCTCTTCTTTCCTCTCTTTAATGGGGGAAAAAAATCTAATGACTTTCTTTTTTTGGTGGGGCATGCATAATTGCCTATCACACATTTCTATTAAAAAAGGAGCTTTAACAAGCAACCCAACATGATTTTAGGAATATATCTTCTGTCTACCAGTGTTCTTGAGGAAAATGTAAGGTTGCAGAAATCATTTCATGCCCTGTATGTTTTCAGACATAAATCAGGAAAATTGTTAGCGAGTTATAGCTCTTCTTAGAGACTGTGGCTATAGTGCTATAGTAAACACAGGCTATATATTTAAGTTATTATGTGTGGAGAGAAATCCAAAGTTGGCTATTTAGATGAACAGTTTAATTCAGTTATTAGAAATTCATTTTCTATTTAGTATGAACATTTATTTTCCAAAGATTGCAGAAATGGGACATAATACCTGATGATCCTTTGGCTCAATCACCTTCAGAGTTAGAAATTTGTGCTTTTTGGCTAATGTGTCTATGACTGAACATCAATCTTCAGGTAAGGATCAGTCAAAATGCTCGTAAGTGTAGTTTATAATATGAGCTGGTTGTCTTTTGTATATGAGACCAGTGAACCTTTGTTTCTTCATTTCTAAATAAAGACGTTTGGCCTAATGGTCTCCAACTTACTTCGCCTTTGTGATTCAGCATTTAATGATTGATTAGTAATGAATCAACAATTAATTATACTCCTGTTTATTTCCATTCTATAAACTTTTGGCCATGACCAGAAATATTAGTAGGTACAGTAAGAAATGAGCTCAAGTTTAATGGTTTGAAATGAAAGCCTCGTGAAATTTAGCCCTTCAGAGTTACATAAAAACTTTTCATTTGTTGATCAGTTATTAGCTATTCAGAACACACTTTTTTTTTTCCCCTGCATAAAACAATCTTAAATACTGACTCCTCTCACTAGGCTAGACTGTAAAAGCCCATGTTAACCTATTGGAGTGAAATATTGTATATCAGTGATGAAAAAACATGAAAAAGAGCTCTATTATGATACAAGTGATAAACATAACATAAAGGCAATAAAACTGAATGATAGTTTATCATTTATCTAGACTCTGGAGGGTTGATGTTTAAGAGAAATGCACATATAACTGGGAGTTAAAAAGATAGATGGAAACTGTTGCAGAGTGTGTGAAAGGGATTTTTAAAGAAACTTTCAGGATTTTTAGAGGCTGGTTGCAAAGTATACGGCTTTTCTTTCCCTTGGAATAGTGTAACATTAGCACTGCTTCCAAGTTTTTATTACCTGTGGTAGGATTTGTTTTTTGACACCCAAATGCACTGAAAAGCAGAAGAGTGAAGAAAAATGGAGGGAAGAATTACTCTCTGAAGTAATTGGCCCAGATGTGAGAGATGCAAAGATGGAAGGCATGTGAAAGTAGAGGAGAGAGGTGATATTTGTGTGTGTGTGTGTGTGTGTGTGTGTGTGTGTGTGTGTGCGTCTAAGATAGCCTGGTCTGCATTTAATTGATGGTTGGATGAGAAATCAAAAGGAAAAAGGTGGAAATGAATGTGTGCACATTCTTCCTAAAGGGAAAGTGTGTCATAGTATGTTAATTAGGTGGAAAAGTTTACACATAAGAGTGAAGGCATCCATTTTAATGTTTTTGCTGGGCCACTTATGGCTTATATGCTCTTGTGACATTATTAAATTCTCTGAATTTGTCTTATCTCTAAAAATGTAAATGATAGAAGCATCTACTTCCATGTTGGCTGTGAGAGTTGAATGACACTCATGGGTATGAAGCCCTTGAGAACTATATTTAGTTTTATGTGGTGAGAAAAAGTTATTGGGTCAGCCCAGACTTGACAGAGTCCCAGGCCCATTTGTTTGGCTCCAGAGTGGTCTTTGTCTTTGGTAGGCATATTTCTTGGTGGTCCAAGAACCATGGTAGGTATTTTACATATAACTTTATTTAAGGGGGAAGTAGGAAATAGTATGCAGTTGGCCAGTTGGATATAGCAAGCCTGATGATCCTAACTTACATAATGTCAGTACCTAAGGAGAATATTTCCTTTACCTTGCAAATGGCCACAGCTTGTCTAAAAAAATGAAGGTTTTAAAAAAATATATACAAAATTAAAAATGAATGATTTTGGGGCCGCCTGGGTGGCTCAGTTGGTTAAGCAACTGCCTTCGGCTCAGGTCATGATCCTAGGGCCCCGGGATCGAGCCCCGCATCGGGCTCCCTGCTCGGCGGGAAGCCTGCTTCTCCCTTTCTCACTCCCCCTGCTTGTGTTCCCTCTCTAGCTGTGTTTCTCGCTGTCAAATAAATAAAATCTTTAAAAAAAAATGAATGATTTTGGAAACAAAAAACAGTGTATTCAGAAATGGTTTTCCTTGTGTCAAGCACTTCCTGTCATTTGCACTTTTGCCATGACATTGATATTAATCTAAATTTCCTGGATTTTTGTTAAGGCTGAAGGAATCATTGTTTGGCAGTAAGTGCTTATAAATAATGATACAAGTTCCATTAAAAACATATTTCCAGGATGCAACAGAACTAATTAATATAATACATGAGTAGAACTCCAAGCTATAGATACTCTACAGATCTCTTTCAAGAATATTTTTATTCTTATGTATGATTCACTGAGAAATGTGAGCCAATTCTTCCATCAGAAGTGGTCTACTTTCTTTTTTTAAAGATTTTATTTATTTGACAGAGAGAAACACAGCCAGAGAGGGAACACAAGCAGGGGGAGTGAGAGAGGGAGAAGCAGGCTTCCCGCCGAGCAGGGAGCCCAATGTGGGACTTGATCCTGGGTCTCCGGGATCATGACCTGAGCCAAAGGCAGTTGCTTTAACCAACTGAGCCACCCAGGTGCCCTACATTTTTTTTTTTTTTTTTAAGATTTTATTTATTTATTTGACAGGGAGAAATCACAAGTAGGCAGAGAGGCAGGCAGAGAGAAAGTAGGAAGGGGGCTCTCTGCTCGGCAGAGAGCCCGATGGGGGCCTCGATCCCAAGACCCTGAGATCATGACCTGAGCCATAGGCAGAGGCTTTAACCCACTGAGCCACCCAGGCGCCCAGAAGTGGTCTACATATTAAAGAACACAATGAAGCAGTAGATCAACAATGATTCAATAAATTTGGGTTGTCTTATAGATACCATACTAAAAAAAAAAAAAAAAAAAAAAC